>JAIXNV010000327.1:0-7500 GCA_020917445.1 Riparia riparia
GCGATGCGGGCGCTTTGCGAGGACGCCCCTTGCCGACGCCTCCGCTCCGAGGTACGCGGGGGCAGCCGGGGACACGGGGAGGGCTCGGGATGCGCTTGTCCCTCCGTCCCTTGCTTCCCTGCACCCGGCTCGTTCTCCTTGTTCTTCACACCAGGCTGCCCGCGGCTTCTCTCGGGGGGTCTCGCTCTTTTCCTTGGCTGGCTGGGGGCTGTGGATTTACCTCCCGTTCACAGGCACCGCCTCATCCTTTCACTGCAGAAACGTGAGGGAGGGAAAATGCGTGGAACAGGAAAAATACACACTCCGTGTTTATTTACAGATCAAAAGAAACGGACGGTAGGAGAGTAGGAATTCCCCTTCCATAGGGAGTGGTTTATATATATACATATATAAAAAATATATAAATACCTATAAGTATACAAAAATATAAAAATATAGAAATATATGAGAAGGGGCAGATAAACACGCACAGAGGTGGTAATGCTCTGCAGGACAATTCCAGGACTGGTTTTGCTTAATTCCTCCAGCACAACCTCTGGGGTCGGGATTAGCCCCCCACCGTAGCTCCAGATGTGTCCAAGATCCTGACTCAGAGGCGCTGGATCAGCAGTGGCTGGCTCTCAAATCAGAATTTATGGATCACTCGATCTGATTTCAGGTTCTCATTAGGAGAAGACAAATTGCTCTCTAGAGGATCCCTCATTCCCAGTCCACGGTAACCTGAACCCCCTCAGCAACAGGGCGACTGACCGTCCCTCCCTCCTGTCCCAGTTTGCCACCACACGAACTTGGCAAAGTCTCGGGTGGAAACCACCACGTTACGGACAACCCCAGCCCCGGAGAAATTATATTTATTTTAATTATCATTCCCATTTAATGCACGACCTCCAAGCCTGCGCAAAATATTTCTGGAAGACCAAGGCTATTTTATCTTGAGATGCAGGACCCCAATCCCGAGCTTGATCTTTATGGATTCGGGAAACTCACCCACGGCTTTGCATCCTCGTGTATTCCCTTTCTCCTGTTGCTTTTTATGGCCCCTGACGAGCCCTGGAGCTCAACCAGATCATCTGAGCCCCTAACTGAAGTTTCAGGGGTGAAACAGGACTTTAACGAGGGCTCAGATGGTACCCTGGATCTGAGCCTGGAGCAGCTGCGCTACACAAACCCCAGGGCTCAGATTCAGCACCAGCTCAGCCAAAAATCAGCTCCACCCAGAGCGGATGACATTCCCAAACGGGAAGGTATTGCAAAAAATGTTCCTCTTTCCACCTCCCTGCTGAAAGGGGGAAAAAACCCAAACCAAACCAAAACAAACCACCCCAACCCAGGAAGCCCAGGATCTGCGGGGAGCAGAGGGCAGCGTTCCTGCCTTCTTGCATGTCCCCCAGGGCCGAGGTCCCCGTCCCTGGGCTGGAGCAACCGGACACTGCGGGAGTGACCCCGGGCAGCGCTGCGTTCCTGGAAGAGCTCCTCCCCCGCGGGCCGGGTGCCCGGCATTCCTGCTCCACCCCGCTGAAACCCTTCCTCACCCGCAGGAGAGAGGCCATGGCAGCCGTGTTCCTGCCCGGGAACCTCCAGGACGAGGCCACTTGCTCCGTGTGCCTGGAGTTCTTCAAGGACCCCGTGTCCATCGAGTGCGGGCACAACTTCTGCCGGGCGTGCATCGTCAAGAGCTGGCAGGACCTGGAGATGGATTTCCCGTGCCCGCAGTGCCGGGAGGTTTTCCAGCAGAAAAGTTTCCGCCCCAACCGGCAGCTGGCGAACATGTCCGAGATCATCAGCCAGTTCACGCTGCGCGGGGCCAAGGGCGCCGAGGAGGACGGGCTCTGCCCCAAGCACCGCGAGGCGCTCAAGCTCTACTGCAAGGACGACCGCAGGACCATCTGCGTGGTGTGCGACCGCTCCCGGGAGCACCGGCCCCACGCCGTGGTGCCCGTGGACGAGGCTTCCGAGGAGTACAAGGTCCGTCCGTCCGTCCGTCCGTCCGTCCGTCCGTCTGTCCCGCGGGGTCCTGCCCGGGGAGTTCCTTTTTGTCCCCGCGGTGTCACCCGCCTTTGCCTGGCTCAGGCTCCCTCCCGAAGGGCTGGTGGCGCTTCCCAACCTCCCAGAAAAGCTGGGAGAAGGGTGCGGGCATCCCTCCGCCGCGTTCCCCCGGTGCCCGGGTCCCCCCGCCGGGAGGGGAGCGGGGACGGAGACGAACACCCGCGGCTGTCCGGGGGTTCGGAGAGGTTGATTAAAGCCGGGCTGGCCTTTGGTCCTTTCTTTGGGGACGGGTGCCGGTGGTCCTTGCGGAGCTGAGCCAGAGGGATCTCCCGCCGAGCGCATCCCGTGTTTTCCTCCCTCCCCATCGCTCCCGGCAGAGAGCGAATCCCGCAGGCGGAGGGACGCGGCGAGGGAGGGAAAGCAACACCGGCAACATCCTCTTCTCTCGTTCCCAGGAGAAAATCCAGGCGCGCTTGGATTTCCTGAGGAAGGAGAGGCAGGAGCTGCTGGAGTTCAAAGTGAACGACGATAAGAAAACCCAGGAGCTGCTGGTGGGTCCCGGGATGGGGTGGTGCGGAAGTCTGGAGGGGCGTGAGGATCCGCCCGATCCATCCAGTGTCCAAAAAAGGGAAAGGGATGATTTTCTCCTTCCTCCTGGGCCCACCACCATCAGCTGGAGCCCCAGCAGGCCTCGGGGATGGTGCTGGAGCATCTGCGAGCAGGGCTGGCTCCCAGGCTCTCCTCCACCCTTCCTTTCCCTCTGCATATCATCCCTGTGGCAGCAGAAGGGAAGAAACCCTGCCCACCGAAAATAATTCCTCTCCCAGATCATCCCCCCAAAGACAAGTGGTTTTGAGGGGCTTTTTTTGGGGGCAAAACCTGCCGAGCCACCCTGGCCCACCTTGCTGCTCTACCATCCCTGCTTTTTGCTGTTTCATTCCCAGAAAACCATCGAGACCGAGCGGCAGAAGCTGCTCTTGGACTTTGAGCGGCTGCGGCAGTTCCTGCACGACCAGGAGCACATCCTGCTGGGGCAGCTGGAGAAGATGGAGAAGAACATCTCTAAGAGGCAGAACGAGAACATCACCGACCTCTCCAAGGAGATCACGCTCCTCAACAAGCTCATCACCGAGCTGGAGGAGAAAATCCAGCAGCCCATGCTTGAGTTCCTCAAGGTGAGATGCCAGGTCTTAGTCACAACCTTATTCCTCCTTTTTCAATGTGTTTATGGATCCTGTAGAGGTGTTTTGGGGTTAAAAATCCTTTTTTTTTTCTGTCTTTAATGAGTGGATGGTGTCAAGGAGGAGTCAGAGTGCCCCAAGCTCTCTCTGGCTGAGGAACACCCTGGAACAGAGTGTCCTCTTCAAGCTCAATGATTTTTTTTCCTCCACGAACCTGTCTGGATTTTCTAGCACCCCCAAGCCCTTGGTTTCAAGGTATTCAGAGCTGAGTTAGACCAACTCTTCTTTCCAGGCTGGAAAAACAACCCTGGGTGCCCGAAATCCTGAAGTCCCACGGCTCTTTTCCCCACCCCGAGAGGCAGGAGGGCCATGAGTGACCTTTGAGTGGAGTTTGTTTTTACTGAATCCAGCAGATCGTGCTGGTGGCTCCCCCAGACCTGCACAGGGTTAAATTCCCTCCCAGGCCGTGTTCTGGGTGCTGTCAATATTTGCAGATGGTTTCAGGACTTGGCTGTGGGTGGAAATTCACCCCACGTGGTCTCTGTGCAGACGGCGCTGGTGCCCACGAAAAGCACCCCAGAACAATGGTTGGTATTTTATTAAAAAGGAGGCTGGGAGCTCTGGGCTGACTCCAGGGTCCTTTTTCAGCCCCTGGGAAGTTGCTCTGGCTTTGTGTGCGCTCTGGGATGTGCTTTCAGGGCACCAGAACGGGCAAATAATGGCTCGGTTTGGTGTTTGTTTGTGGTGTTGCAACTTTATTGAGCGTAATCGAACCTGAAATTGCCTCCAAAATCCACCCTGCCTGAGGGAAAATCACTTCCTTGTCCATCTCAGGCATGAGAGGCATCCCAGGCTTTTCTTGGGGGTGATTAGACTGTGGGAGTCCAGAAACCGTGGAGACATCGAGGTGCAGAGCTGCCCAGTTTCTGGCAGGTGGCTCTTGGGCAGGGGGATATCTGCAGGTGCCTCCCACCCCTCACAGCTTTGCAGGACCTTCCCAGAAGTGGGAGACCAGCAGGAAGACCCCAAAAGCATCCCCGAGGCTGCCAGGTGCCCACACGTGGGTCCACAACAGCAGCCCAGCACTGGGAGAGGAACTGGAGAGATTTTCAGGTGTCCTGCAGATGCTCCAAACTCACCTGGAGAAGCTGCTCGGAGCAGGGGGAGGAGGAGAGGCCTCTGCAGGCGCCTTCCAGCCTCAAACACAGCACACTCCATGGGCACCGGGCTGGGGAGCTGTGGATGAGCCACGGGGAAGGTGCTGCAGGCAGTGGGACTTGGTGGGAGTGTCACCTCAGGAGCTGGAACCCAACACCCGAGGCGTGAATCCAGCAGGGATGGGCCAGGTGTGAGGAGCGGGAGCCTCTCGGGGGCGGGCAGAGAGCAGGGATTTCACTCGGTCTCTCTTCTTCCTTTCCAGGATGTGATGGGTGTCATAAGCAGGTATGGAAATCTGCTCTCCCTGCTGCCTTCGGGCTTCCACCCCTCCCATCCCCGTCGAAGGTCGATGCCCTCAGTCCAGGTGCCAGAGGGAGGCACCCGGGAGGATGGAGTTTGCCTCCCGCTCTCTGCAAGCCCTGGCTGTCTTCCAGCCTCTTGGAAATCTGATTTTCAGTGCCTTTTTCCTCCCAGTGGGCCTCTTCGAGGGTCCAGTGAGACCAGAAACCCCAAATTCCCTTTTTTGCTCACACGCTGCTCCCCCAGCACTGCAGTTCAGGCACCAGCAAGCTGCAAAAATGGAGCTGCAGCAGGAGCAGCTGGTGGGGGGCAGGTTACCCCAAAAAATCCCCACATCACCCCAGAGGAGCCTCAAAACCCACACCCAAACCCTGATTTCCTCATCCCAAGGAGGGTGAAATCCCAGCGAGGCTCTTTGTGGGGAATGGGGCGGGAGCATCGGTGGCAAACGGAGATGGAAATGGGGGAATATCAACAATTCCCTCGTTGTTTTTCCCTTTTCCCCTGGCAGGAGCGACGACGTGAAGTGCCACAAGCCTGTCCCCGTCTGCACCGACATGAAGATACACGTCTGCAACTTCTCCCTCAAAACTGTCGTCCTTGAGAAGGTCTTGAAGAAATTCCGAGGTGGGTGGAAAAGCTTTGAAAATAATCCCTGGCCTTTCCTGGCACCGGGAGGGGTGGGAGTGCCGGGGCTGCTGCTCGAGGGCTCCCCGGCACCAGAATAGGAGCAGAAATCAGCTGGAAAGGGATTCTGGAGATGGGCACCAGCAGGAAGAGACTCGCCCCAGACAGGCTGCCAGGGAAGGAAATGTGGAGTGGTTTTAAAGAGGGGGAAACCTGAGCGTGAGCATCAGTTTTGGTGCAATAAAACCTTTAATTTCGAGGAATTTCGTGCTGAGATTGCCGAGCCCTGGGTTTGCAGCAGAGCAGGAAACCACCAGATGGCGCTGAGAGAAAGGCAAAATGCACCCAGAGAGCGGCTCTAGGAGAGAAATAAAAATTTCTAAGTGGAAATTACACCCTGGGGCAAGAATCGGCTTAAAGGATGTGCTCAAGGCTTGAAATTCCTGAGGCCGAGATGTGGCAGGGCTTGATAAATGTGGTTTAAATAAATCCCGTGTTTTCTTCATGCCCAGAAGGGTTTTTTTTTTAATGAAAATTAAATACATTTAACAGGGATTCTCCCCTGTTGCGCCGCTCCATCCCCAGCTCTCACTGATGCTTTGGTTCCTTTCTGTCCGTTCTGTCTCTCTGGGTGTCACCGTTCATGTCCCTGTCTCCTCCTTTTCAGAACACCTGCAGGACGAGCTGGGAAGAGGTGAAAAAGGTAAAAAAGATGATATTTCAGACATAGCGCCCAGAGCAAAGACTCGAAATTGTGGTTGTATTTTGCAAAGCCAGAGAGGGGGATGAAAAGAAAGAAGGGAAAAGAAAAAAAAAAAAAAAAAAAGGAAAAGACACTCTATATTTCTTTTTTTATTTTTTTTTTCTCCTTAATTTCTTCTCTCTCAATGATTTCCAGATCCAGCCCGCTCAGCTCCAGAGCCCAAAGCTGATTTTTCTAACTGACGCCGGGGATCTGACAGCTCAGCCAGGTCCTCTCTGCCTGTTTGCACTTAACAAACCCATAGGTTTGAGGCCCAAAAAGCCATTCTGAGCCACAACTGGCTCTTGGTCTGCCAAATTTTCTCTGTTTCCACCAGGGAATTGGGATGGAGTTGGCAGAAAACAGGAGAAACCTGGTGGCCACCACTGAAAAGCCCGAGGCCCCTCGCTGCATGCCCGGGGGGTGGGTGCATGTGCAGAGGTGTCACTGTGTGCTGTCCCACAACGCTGTGGTTGAACCTCAAACCCAGATCCTGACGGTGCCAGGAGCGGGAGATGCCCGAGGAAGGAAAACACCTCGCAGATTAAAAAAAAAAAAAAAAAAATTGGCGTTGATGAAATCCGCTCTTTCCAACCCGGTTTCCCCACGGTTTTGCTGGTGGGATTTGCAGCCTCCGATGCAGGAGCTGCTGATTTTTGGCCACTCTCTCACTTTTGGGGAGGAACCTGGCGCTGAAGTTTTGAAGCAAAAATTATCCCAGGCTTCCCTGTCTTTGTTACAACTTTCCCCACCTTTATGAAGCACCGTGAGGCTTTTAATCCCACTGTATCTCTTTTGGGAAGTTTTTATGCCAATTCCTGTCCCAAGTCTGTGAATTTTGGGGATCACGAAGGCCTTTATGGTGCGGCACCTGCTGTGTTTCAGCTCCTGAGGCCCCATTTTTGAGTCCCCACAAAGTGTCTGATGGATTGGCGGTGACTTTGCTGACTACAACCACAATTTAAGGTCACTCATTGCTTCCTCTGAGCCTGAGTTTGCAAAGGGGGTTAAAAAGCTGTTGGGACCAGGCTGCACCTGCATGTTTGGCTTAGGCTGCTCTGGGTGGAAAGATGCCCTTAGGTCGTGGCTTTACCACGACGATTTGGATGCCTTTGGGGTGGTTTGGGGATCAAAACTCTGCGATTTGTGATGCCAGGAGGGTGCGGAGCCCACCCGTGTGTGTGGATGAGCTGGAAACCAAGATAAAAAATCAATTTATGTGGAAAAAACATTCCTGATGCAAGGCCCATCTTTGCTGTTGATAGCCGCAAATTATCTGCACGTGCTTTTACGGCGCTCTTTGCTCCCGGAGGCCTCGCGTTGTTGTCACCTCGTGTTTTTGTCACCTCGTTTCTCACCAGAAGCAGCATGAGATCGACACCCCCCCCCTCCAGAGGGATTTGGGGTGTCAGTGTGGGGTTATTGGGGTTGGGCTGGGATTTTTGAGGTCCAAAGGCTGGTTCAGAAACCGATAACCCTCACCCCGAGCTGGGCTTTTTGTTGCTC
>JAIXNV010000327.1:12500-21530 GCA_020917445.1 Riparia riparia
AAAGGCGAGGATGGTGAGGAGGCATCAGGTTCTCTCACAAATTCTGGGGTGGGGGAACTGAGAGTGATGACTTCCCAAAGGGCTGGAGCGTGGCGATGCTGCCCTCAGGCTCAAGGAAACCAGAAACTCCCACCTTTATTTCACCTTAGTCATTCCATGAAGTGCCTTGCATGCAAATAAACTGAGGATTACAGCAGTGGGCAAGGGGAACAGCAGAGTCCTGGAACCCCCTGCCTGGTTCTACTGCTCCCTCCTACCCCCATTAATTGTTTATAAGTCTGATTTATTATTTCAGTGCTCCCTCCTCTCCCCACGATGCGTTCGATCGCTTTGGTCTTGCTTCAAGACACCCAATTCTTTAACACCTTCGCTGCCGATGAATTCTGCTGATTTATCTTGGGAAGAACCAGATTCCGCCACCAAAAGGTGTCTGGGGGCATGCTCAGAGCTCTTCCCTCTGCGTGAGTCTCCCAGACCTCTCCCTGTCTGACACGGCGGCCTCGCCGCTGTCGTGGTGGATGTTGCTGGCGGCCCTGATGGCCGATTTCATGGCAGTGTCGATCCAGGCGTGGGGCTGGGCCGTGTGTTCCCCGGCAAAGTGCACCCGGCCCTCGTGAGCAAACAGGGCCCGCGAGTAATCCACAAACTGGTATGGGGTGAAG
Organism: Riparia riparia; assembly: GCA_020917445.1. Taxonomy (NCBI): domain Eukaryota; kingdom Metazoa; phylum Chordata; class Aves; order Passeriformes; family Hirundinidae; genus Riparia; species Riparia riparia. The sequence continues at coordinate 13,163 of JAIXNV010000327.1, forward strand.
GCAGCGAAAGCCCCCAGGGAGTGTTGGTCCAGCTGCCACTTCTGGATCACATGCTGGTCACAGGTGTACTGCAGGTACTCCTTGCTCACCTGGTGGATGTCCGCCAGGTCTTGGAGCACCACATCCACACACTTCTCATCTGTGAGGGGCAGGAAGAACTCGGCATCGTTGTTCCAGGTGTAGGAAGCCAGGATGATGCCCACCCCACTGGAGAAGTTGTGGCTGGGGTAGTAGATGAAGCGGGAGGGGCGGTCGGTGACAGAGTACCCTCCGCGGATCCCATCCTTCTCCCAGAACTTCTCGGAGCATGCCAGGATAATTTTGGAGGCACTTGCATAGTTGATGGAGCGCAGGGCATGGGCCTTGGCAGGGGACAGTGGTGGCAGGAACTGGATGTGCCTGGTAGCTTTGGCACTGGAGGTGACAAGGACATAATCTGCAGTGATGATGGTCGCGGCTAGCGTGTCCGGAGCTCGGTAGAACACTCGGACTTTGTTGTCCTTCGTCATGATCTTCTCCACGGTGCAGTTGAACCGGACAACGTTGGGCAGCGCCTTGTGGAAGGCTCTGGGCAGTTGGTCAAACCCTCCAGTGATTTCATCAAAGCTGGAAGGGAGGAGAAGTGGGAGACGCGGGAAGGGTTTAGGGCACGTAAAAACCTGAGCTCTTCTGGAGACACCAGCTGAGCTTGGAGGCCTCACCGAGCTGCTAGCGGTTCCTGTTTGGAATCACTCTGATGTTTCCTGTTGCTGGGAACAGGGTTGGGCTGAAGGGACAGCACTCACCTCTCATCAGAGAAGATGTCAAAGTCCCACAGTGAGGCGAGGAAGGACAGGTAAAACCCGGAGTCCTCATTCAGCAAGTCACCGATCATGTCAACAGCTCCACGACTCAGTCCCCCCACCTTGATCAAATATTCCTGGACATCGCAGGAGAAGAGACCCAGCCTGAGGCTGATACCCCAGTTAGGGCTCCACTGGGGCTGTCTGGCTCCTTTCTCAGCATTTTTTTAAGTAGAAGGGATCATTCATTAGGGAAAAGCATCCAAAAGGTGACAGAGGGTGGCAGTAGAGTGACTCCCTTCTCAAAGCAGGGAGAGCAGGTTCGTTATCAAGAGCTGGGATTAAATTTGCCCTCGAGGCCAAGCCCATTACCTTGGTGGAGAAGGAGTCATGTTGAGCCAGATACTTCTTGCAATCAGTGGTCTGGAACTTCTTTAAAGCCTGGAGAAGAAATGCCAATATTTTCACTGGAAAAAGATCCATTGCCCAAAGTGCTGCCTAAAATTCTTTCAGGATTTCAGGCTTTGGTAACCCCTGAAACTTCCGGACATCAAGTTTTGGTCAGCTATGCCTTGGTGTTGCATTTTCTGCTCATCCAAGCAGGTGGACTCCTTCCGAAGGATTTCTTGTGGACAAAGAAAGGTTTTGCAACCACCTGCCCTTGTTTCTGAACAAGCCTCTCTGCTTTTCACTCCAAAAGGACCCTGTTCTTCCCCAGTTCATGGCCAACTCTTCTCCAGCTTCTGGCCAAGTCTTCCCCAACTCACAGACAAGACTTCCCCAGCTCATCGTTCAGGTGAGGGGACACCACAGGAAAATCTTGTACCTTGTTCAGTACCTCCCGGTACAGTTGGACAGAGCTCTTGCCCCTCTCCGATGGCTTCACTGTGTAATTCAGGATGTCAGGGTTCCTGTTTACCTCCTCAGCCCTCACCCGGACACCCTTCAGGAAGTACCAGGTGTTGTTGTCCCTCTGGATGAAGGGATTCAGCTTCAGGTTGAACTGGCGGATGAATTCACGGACAAGCCTGGGAAAAGAGCAGAGCGATGGTGCCAAGAGCCAATATCCAACCCCCCAGCTCTGCCACCAGGGCATTTTGTCCCCTCGGGCACATATGCTGAACCCCAGGGAAGAGATGGGGATGATCCGCTCCCCAAATTGGGCTGCTCCCTCGCCTGATCACAGGGTGGACACGCCCTCACCTGTGCTTGCCTGGCAGGCGCATGGGTCCCAGCTCCACGTACCAGTCCTGTCCCTCAGGGCGGTACGTCCGGATCCGCCCCCCAACCCAGCTGCTCCTTTCCAGAATGGTAACCTAAAATAATTGTGTGGAGTTTGGAAGTGTTTGGGAAATGGCTTGTTTGAAGTGAAACACCCCCAAAACAAGGTCCAGAGGGTGGGACAGATCCCCTTGGGATGGGAGATGAAGCACCTGGTGATTCAAACCCTTCTCTGTTGGCCAAGACACCTCTGCCTATGGGGCAGTTTCTCATTTCCCAGCTCCTGGGTTGCATGTGGACACCAGCTGTGGTGAGAAGGTTCTAATGGTGGTTCAGGATCAAACAGGGCTTTGAAAGCAGCACCAATCTGTCCCTCCATGCCTTGGAAACCCACTTTGAGACTCACAGGCTCCTTGGGATGATTTGGAAACCCATGGAATTTCTGCTGCCCTAAAGACAGAACCCAAAGGGCTTGTTCGATTTACAGGAACCAATCTCTGGGGAAATTATTAGAGACAAATCTTCCCTTCCCTTCCTTCTTCCACCACTGTGGCTGACCGACCACATTTCCTTTTCCTTCACCAGCCTGGAAGACCTTTAGAGGAAGGGAACAAGCCCGGGAGAGCCTTGTGGAATTCCCACCGTGTGCCCAGCGTCCCGGAGCAGCTTGGCTGCCGTCAGCCCACCGATCCCCGCGCCCACCACGACCACATGCACCGGGTGAGCCGTGGGCTCCAGCCCATCCTGGACAATCCTCAGCAGTTCCTCGTAGTCCTGGTCATGGAGACAATACTCGGGAAAGCACGGAAACCGCTTGGCACTCAGGAGACCCACGAGCAGGAGGATTTGGAAGAGGACTGGGGAGAGAAGAAGAGAAGAAGAGAAGAGAGGAAAAAGGAATAATGTGATGTTGGCACTCAGGGTCCTTCCTGATGGCACAGACTGGCTGCAGGGATGTCGGTATCCAAGTCCTAGAAAGAGGAACTGGGGTGGTTGTGAAATCCCTGGCACCAGCAGGTTCGTCATGGAAGGTGTCAAAAGATGTCAGTGATGGTGATTCCCATTTTTTAAAATCAACCCATAGATGATTTTTTAGTTCTCCATATTCAAGTTCTGCTTGTACAGCTGCTGTAGTGAGTTCCCAAAAGACTCTGACCTCCTTAGAATAAGCTCCAAAGCTTCCAAGAACAGCAATTAGTGTCACTCATGTGCAAAGAATGGAGGCACCTTGTTGTCCCCAGTGACCTTTCCCATACCTGGGTAATTTGGGGAGATTTTATGTGAAGGGCGGAGGGAAAAGACAGGACTGGGCAGATGGATCTGATGAAGACTTGCACAGACAGGAGATATGGAGATAAAATTTCCCAGAAAGATGGACAAGTTAGAGGGATGGAGAGATGGCATTTATCTTCTTTAAAATTCCCTAATTAAATTTTTTCTACTTAATTTTAGAGAAGAGAATTTTACTCTCCCTTAAAATTTCCTCCTTTAATATAATTTTCTTTTAAAAATCCCTCCCAATTTGAAATTCTCTCCTTTAAAAATTAGTGTGTCTTTGAGATGCCCACAGGGAGCAGCAAACAGACCCAAAATCACCATTTCCACCAGAGCAGACACAACATCATTTAACATTTTCACAGTGAAAGAAAATTTGGGCAGAGAACCACACTCTGTCCTGTTCTCCACCACCCCCCACCCCTCACCCCCTCAGGATTTTCATAGTTTTGGTTTCTGTTTTTCAAAATAACCAAAGAGCAACTTTCATTTTCTTTTGCGTCTCCTGAGTGCTGCCAATTTTCTTCTGGGGAAAACAAAAAGATCTGGAAACCCTGCTTTGGGTAATTCTCATTGCTGGAAAATCCCTGGGAATTGTAGGTTTTTCTTCTCAAGCAGCCGCACTTCTGCAAGAGATTTGGGGTGGATCTGCCAGAAATCCACCTTGGAGCCTTTATAATCCAACACCTGAGGCAGGTGTTTCAACAGCCCCTTGAACTGATCCAGTCATCAATCATGAGTGTAAAAACTATTTAGGATTAATCTGCTCCTGTTGCCCTATTAACAATGGGATAAGGTTGAATTGACCTGCCCCGGTCACAGAATCATCAGGATTGGATTGAAAAAACCTACGGACCATTTGTGAGATCCTGTTTGGAGATCAGAGCAAATACCCTGGGACCAGTTTTTGGAGGTGTCGGCTGGACCGCCACCTTCCATCAGGTGTTTTTTTGGGAAGATGTGGAGAATGGAGGCATCCTCTGGGATGGCCCTCAGAGACTCCAAGCTCATGTCTGTGTTTTCTAAAAAACCAGGATCCTCCCATGCCCCAGATTTGAAGAGAGGTCTCCCCCTGCCCACGGTGTCCAGAGCTCCAGGTAACCGTGGAGTGGTCTATCTGGAAAAAGGGAGGTTTGTGGCTGTGCTCTTGGGAGGTGGCAAAGAGATGGAACCCAGAAATCAAAGATGAAAGAAAAGCAGGAAAGAAGCCCACTGAGAGCTCAGTATTGTGGGGAGGAATCACTCACCAGTCCCACTCATCGCTCCAGGAGGAAGATGAATCCTCTGCTGAGACTGGAATTCATTTTATACCCTGGCTTAGGGCAAAAAAAAAAAAGCAACCTGGTGCTTCCAAAAAACCCTCTGCCAATCAGTGCAACCCGGAAAGGAGTGAAGTGGGATTTGTCATAAGAACGGGAACCAGTAATTGAGCAGAGTCAGTTCCTCTGCTGGGTTTTTTTTTTTGTTTTTTTTTTTTTTTTTTCCCCTTTACTCACTGAAGTAAAGCCACCAGTCCACTGCATGTTTTGGGATGTCCCATGTTTACCCCAACACGGTGACCGCACCCTCCTCCACCAAAGGCAGCAATTTCCCAGAAGGGGAAAATGAGGTTAGTTTTTTTTTTTCCTGGTATTACACAAAGCCTGCTGAAATCTAAACAGCCATCATGGGGATCTTTCTGAACCCTGGGGACACCTTGAGGTAGCATTCAAAATATAATTTCAGGGATAAAAATGAGCATTTCCAGGGAAAATTAATCTACTGGATGCTCTTGGGTGTTGACAATTTTGGTGTGATCGTACTTCCATTAGAACAGAGGGGATAAAGAATTGTTTGAGTGGGAAGGAGATTTTAAAGACCATCTAGAACTTCACTAAAATGGCAAAAATCGGCTGGTTTTTTTTAGAACTGAGACCAGCATTTTTCCAGAATGGAGACCTTGGACTTCCAAAGCATCATAAACTCATCTGAGGAACCATCTCTTTGTTCTTGGACTGAGAGCTCTAGTCTCCTGCTCGAAGCCAACACCCTCACCGGGCTTTATCCTGTTCAACCACCACAAAATGGTGGGGTTTCACTAAATATGATCATAAAATACCTCACTATGGAGGAACATTCAGTCCAACAAAATTTAGGCAGAATTTTGGAGATCTGTGTCAACGGTCTTTGCGGATTGCATTTATGGGATCTCCTGGTTTAGTTGGAATTGTGACATTGGAACTGGGAGCTTGTGGTGCTGTGTTCAAGGGATCTCCTCAGGAGAAGCCACAATGCGGTTTTTGCCTAGAATTTTGCTTTTTTGGTGGTGTGGGGGTGTTTTTATGGTTCCTGCAGGATTCCCAATACCAGATTCCTGGTCGTAGGGGTCTGAAGGTAAACCAACAGGGGAAATTAAACCCACACACATATCTTGTGGGAGATTTTAAGTGACAGTTACAATTTAATAGAAAAATTACAATAAATGTAATGAATACAGAAAATTGGCCTAAAACCACAAAGTCAGTGCAGCCTGGCCCCTATGAGTCAGGGTGGTGGTCACACCACTGATGAAGCAGTAGTTTCAGAGCAGTTGAAGTGACGGTTGCAGTCTTTACTGGTGACCCTGTGGAACTTCTGGGCCTCTTCTGGATCCATCCAGGGGTGTTGGTGGTGTCCCAAGTACTTAGGTCTCAAGATTACAGATCTCAGATCCAGGGAGTACATCCCCTAGGGTGGGGAGTTTCACAATGGAATGATGCAACCCTATGAGCCATAGGATGTTTTTGGGGTCCTTGATGTTTCTTGTAGCCATGAGCACATGATGGCGGGGAAAACTCCTTCCAAATGGGTGTCACAGTGCTGTCTTGGTTAAAACTGGGTGACAAACGTCTTCAGAAAGTTTCCTTATAAGAAAAAATAAAGGACTGAAGGTTTTTATTGATTTTGTTTTCATCTTTGGAGTATGTCTTCATTTAAGAAAATCCACCAGTTGGATTGGAAAAAGACAAAATTATAATTTTTTCTTTTTTTTTTTTTTTTTTTTAAACCCTTGGTTTGTGTCTGGTTTTATGATTTATGATTGGTGGTTTGCTGGTTGTTCCCCTGTGGGGTGTCAGTGGTGAACTTCCAAAACCACACTTTTTCTCCACATGGAATAACAAATCCTGAGGGATTTGGGAATTGCACAATGAAACTGGCACAGGTATACCTTCCCAGGATCAGCAGAGTTTGGAGTGAAGGCAGATGGTTTCACATTGTCCTGATTAATGCAACCTTGATTAATGCGTGTCCCAACAAGTTGCTTTGTGATCAACCTCAATGACAGGGATTCATTTTCTGGGCATCAGCAATCCACCTGTTGCAAAAGCTGTCCCTCCCATTTTCCTGCTCCCATCTGTTGATTTCCTGAAGGTTACAGGAAGGTGAGTTTCTGCCTGACACTAGTTGCATCACAGGGCAGGGAATCAGTGGGTGTGAGAAGCGATGGTTATTTCTTTCCAAAATGCTGTTTTCTGATTTTAAGGTTGATTTTTCTTAGTGAAAGGAGAGGAAAAGAAGGGGGATTTCATTCCACGTGTTGTGTGGGACATCATGCCTGTGTTGGAGAGCACTTGGAATGGAGGAGGGTGTCCACCTGGGAGCGTTTCCCTGTGGAGATGAAAAAAGACCGCGTATGTAAAGCACAGGGAGGGAAAAACCCATGCGGATTTATTAATTACGTAATTAGCTTTAATGAGTCTCTGGGCCGGCAGGCACAGGTTAGAGAGGTGCAGGCAGGTCCTATTGAGGAAAGATGCCCTTTCAAAGCATTTTATTGTCCTTCACTTCCTGCTTGCCCAGAGGATTCCCAGGATACACCTCTTGCATGTACTCGTGCAACTCCGAGGCAAAACTTCTGGGCCAGGGGGAATAATTCAATAAATGAATGCACCAGGGGGGAGTTCCTTGGATGAAACTGTCCAAAATTGGGGTTCTCCTCATGGGAAGGATGTGCAGCTGATGGAGGAAGTCCAGAGGAGGGCACAGAGACACTACCAGGCTGAGAAAGTTGGGGTTCTCTTGGAGAACTGGAAGTTGGGATTCTCTTGGAGAAGGTTCCTTATTGTGGTGATCTTACCGGAACTTCCAGGGTCTGCCGGGAGTGGATACGACAGGGACAAATTATTCTCAGCGATAGGAAAAGAAAAAAAGACAGAAAAATAGATTATAAAATTAGTTTTAAGGAAAAATGTGTGACGGAAGTGGGATGTGAACCTATGCCTCCATTTGGAGAGCAGAACTCACACAGCAGGGATAGCAGGGCCTTGAGTCTGCTGCCATAGGCCACTCAGCCGTCCTGACACTGCCAGGCATCTTCTTCACCCTCCTCATCCTCAAGGATTTATCTTCCCAGCATTTTGGCTTTCCTGCTTCCTTTGCAGCAGCACTGCCCCCTCCTCCCCCTTCCCAAATTTATTTAGTTTTCCCAGCAGTAAACCTCTTCCCACGCTGTTTTCGACTCTGAAGTGGTGTGGGGTGATGGGAAAAGCAACTCTGGAGCTGCTGGTCCCTGCAATTTCTCCCTGGTGGCTGCTGGAGCCCTTTGGGGACCCTGAGGATCCGGTGGTTCCTCCTGCCCCAGCCTGAGGGTTTAGGGGCACGTATCCCACCACTTTTACTCGCGGGGTTGTTATAACCAGCTCACTTGGAGATTTGAGGAGAGAAGAACCACTTATTTTCACTGGGAAACGCCATCAGGGCTACTTTTCCAGGTGGAAAACACGATTTTCCTCCTGCCTGCTGCTGGTTGGGAACCAGCAGCGTTCCGTCTCTCACCCGAGGGGCATCCCAGCGGAACCCTTCCACATCCCCAACACTCGATCCATCCCTGCTCCTGCTATCCCAGTCTCCCTGGCAGAGCTTCCAGCAAAGGCTCTCAAACCCCCCGGGTACCCGCCGAGGGGAACACCGCGGGCGGCAGAGCAGGGGCGGGGGTCCCGCGGGGTCAGGGCGAGGTTCGGGGACGGGGCTGCCATCTGGTTTCCTCTAGAGGGCTCCGGGGAAGCGCAGCCGCTGCTTGGCCTCGCCTCTCTCCGCCGGATACCGGCTCGGGCTTATCACCAGAATGGTGA
>JAIXNV010000327.1:26530-38906 GCA_020917445.1 Riparia riparia
GACACACGACCTGTACTGCCCGCCGAGGAGGCGGCCCACGCCGCCGAGGTCAGTGCCAGGACCCCCGCGATTCCCCCCGCACAGCGCCTGGCTTGGAGGGAAGACAGCGAGGACTCCCCTCTCGAGGGGGCTGGCTGCGGGGCATCGGGACCCATTCCCCGGAGAGGGAGAGCACTGCGAACCCCCTCGGGGTGTTGGGGGTCAGTGAAGACCCCGCCCCCTCCCGAGTCTTTTTTTGGGGTGCAAAGAAATGGGGAATGCAGTAAGCGGGGAGGAGATCGGGAACACCCCCACCCCTAACTGGGGATGCCCAAGGAGATCTCACGGGGCGGAGGTGCACCAGGGAGTCCCCGTCCATGGGGGAAACGCCCTTCGGGTGCAGCGGGAACTCCCAGTTCCACAGGGGAGTACAGAAATGAGCCCCCAGTTCCCCCCCACGTGTGGAGTGCAGTCAAGGCCCCTCCAAGCTCCGTGCATCTGACGGAGGATCCCCATCCCAGCTGGGGGCTGCTCCCATGATTCGGGGCGCAGGAGGACTTGCATCACCCCAAAACAGGGACACCCCGGGGTAGAGTGCAAGTAAGCATGAGGTGTTGCCGATGCGGGATCGAACTGGGTTGAACTGGAAGAGTACTGGGATAGAAGGGTTCCGGGGGGCGGGGAGCACCTCAGTGCGGGGGTGATCGTGCAAAATCCCACCAGCCCCCCGAAATGCGCCGCTCCGCCTTCGCGGGCCAGGACCGAGCCGGAGCAGGGGGTTATTTATCCCGTCGGCCCGATCCAGGCTGGAGGTGGCGCCGGAGCCCCCCAGGAGCCGCCTGTCCCCTCGCATCCGGAGGGTGCTTGGGGAGTGACGCAGAGAGAAAACGGCGCCCCCCCCGGCGGCGCTGGGGCTCCCCCATGTCGCGATATGGGGCATGTCGTGATCACAGTGGGGATTTATTTGTAATTAAGAGCCAAGGGCTCGATGTAGGCGGCCAGCCCTCGCTATTCCCGGCCGGGAGCAGCGGATCCAGAGGGATCCAAGATGCCGGACGGAGACGATGTCGCTGCGCAGTGGCAGCAGGAGGAGGGTGGCACCACCACGATCCCGAGGGGTCGGGGAAGGGGATTGTGGGATCATTAACCGTCACATATTATTTATTGTGGTTATCAAATCCTTTTAGAAGGGGGGTTTCTCCCGAAACTGCCGTGGTTCCTCTTCCGGGGACGCTGGGGCTGTCCCCTGTCTGAAGTCTGGGATTTTTCCCTTGTTTTCAGGACACAAACGTCCTTAGGCAGATCCAGGCTGTCCCTCCCTTGGGATTTTTTTCCCTCTGGTTAACTCACTTTTATGTGTGTTCAGTAATGGGTTATTGCTGAGCTCCTCCCATCTCTCTTTTTTTTTTTTTTTTTTTTTTTTTTTTTTTTTTTTTTTTTTTTTTTCCCCGATACATGCTTTAATTTCATTAATAAATTTCAAAGGCAGCAACTTCTGGCTCTTAACAGTCAAAATCCTTGTATTTTGGGTTTTACTTATAAAATGAGTGGATTTACTTGCCCAAAAAGTCAGCTGCTGTTTGCAGGGTATTGCTGGGGTTTTTCTGCCCTCCGTGAAGGTCAAACTACTTAAATAAGGATGAGTTTAAGAAATAATTGATTATTAATTTAATGAACAGTTTGGAGGCAGTGGTTCTGCCTCTTGGGGGGGTCCCCCCCAAGTTTGGGGCACCTTGAAGAGGGGAAGTATGGGAGGTGACCCTGGGAAGAGAACAGGCATGGGACCAGGGCATTTGTTTCCTCACTGGCATATAAAATTAATTTACTTCTTTTTCCTTAGTTTTTGGGGTGGTTGGGGTGAATGTTGCTGGTTTTGGCACAGCTGGAGGTCAGGGTTAAGGGGAGCAAGGCAGCTGCTGGTTCCAGCTCCAAAAAACCCCTTGATTGGGTGAATTTGGCCATTTTAGCAGCAACAGCCTTTCCCTGCTGATCTCCCACGGGAAAGATTCCCAATGGATCTTATTGTTCTGCTTCCAGGAGGTGCCCCAGGAGCACCTGAGCTCCCTTAGAAAAGGGCGTGAAGAGGCCAAGGCTGAGCAGGAGCGGCAGAGTGAGGAGCTGCTGGTGAGTGCTGGGGCCCTGGAGCCCCCGTCCTGGGGGGTTCAGTTTTACCTCGGCATTTCCTGGCTGTGGGAATTCAGTCCCACCTGGGGGGGGTGGGGTTCCCCCTCACTGTGGGAATCCCGACCCCTGGAGATTCTTGTTACTTGGAGGTGATTCCCTGAGCTCCATGGCTGCAGGGATCTGCCCTCACGGGGATCTTTCCTGGGCAATTGCAGAAGCAGACAGAGGTGGAGCGGCAGAAGATCGTGGCTGAGTGCAAGGAGCTGCGGGCGTTCCTGGAGGAGAAGGAGCAGCTCCTGCTGTCCAGGCTGGAAGAGCTGGAGAGGGACATCGGGCGCCGGAGGGATGAGAGCGTGGCCCGGCTGTCTGAGGACATTGCCCAGCTGGACAAGCTCCTGGCAGAGCAGGGCGGGGACAGTGGGACAGGGAACACACCTGGCGAGGTGGGACTGTGTCATGTGTCTCCATGGAAAAAATTCCTACTTATGGATACAGAAATCCCCTGTATCGGGCAAAAATATCCTAATTATAGGGACGAAACCTCTATGGTGACAAAAAAGTCCTGATTATGGGATTAAAAAAAGGTGAAAAAGGTTCCATTCATGTGGGCAAGAATTTCAAATTATGGGTCAAAACATTTCCATTTATTGGGGAAAAAATCCTATTGGTGGGGTCAGAAATTCCATTTATGGAAACAAAAATATCTTTAAGGGGACTAAAGCCCCTTCAAGGGATCCTCCCAGTTTTTGCGAAGCATTTTGAGATCTCTGAGATAGGAGAGATGCTGATCCTAACCAGTTCCTTGGGTTTTCTTCCCTTTCCAGGGTGTCGTCCCGGCTGGCAGCAGGTGAGTGAACCGGGTGAACTTGGAGGCTCTGGCTTCAGGTGGAGCTGGTATTTCAACCCTTCCCGGGGGAATTCCCTAGTTTTGGGTCCCTGACTCCCATGTCTCTGCAGCCTGGAGAGCTGGATGTTCCTCAAGCCCGAGCCCGGCTTTTCCGAGCTGGAGAAGAAGCTGAAGAGCTTTTCCCAGAAGAGCGCGGTGCTCAAGGAAGTGCTGTTGGAATTCAAGGGTGAGCCTGACAAGAGCCTTTGTGGGAGAAAACACAGTTTCCCAGTCAGTGGAATCCCACGTGGAAGTCCACCAAAATCTGGGCTGGGATGGAGCCAGGCTCTTGTTCCCCTTCTGGCCTGGTTGTGAGAGCTCCGGGTTGTTTGAGCATTGGCACATCCCAGGACAAGGGTGGAACAGTGGTGATTGCCCTGGGATTTGAGTGTGGAAGTGTGGAGTAGGAATCATTCCCATGGCTTGGGCAATTCTGGGGGCTCCAAGGGCTCAATTCCTTCCTTGTCTTCCCACAGAAAACCTGCGATTTGAGCTGGAGAACGACACAGGTGAGGCCATCGGGATCAGGATACAACCTCCCTTTTCCAGTGGTGTGCATGGAATTGCCTAAGATTTGGGGCTGTGACTTCCCTTTTCCAAGAGATCATGTGGGAATTTGCCAGGACTGGGGGTTGTGGGGGCTCAAAGCTCCTTTTTCCAAGACTTAAGTTTGGGATTGCTGGGCTAGGGTTCTGTGTGGGCTCTTTGAGATGCTACAGGTAGCTCATCCTGGGTCCTTCCCCTCTGGTTTGAGATGCAGACAATGGATCAATCCCCCCCCTCCACAGGTGATTCATCTGTGGGGTCCCCACTGGGATGAAGAGAATGGGTCAGTCTCCAGACAGGTGGTGGTTCCACAAGTAACTCACCTGTGTTGTCCCCAATGAGTCTGGGACACAAACCATGGGTTGGTCTCCTCACAGGTGGGACAACAACCCGACAGGTAACTCACCTGTGTCGTGCTTGTCGGGTTTGGGACACAAACCATGTCTCAGTGGTTCCACAGGTGACTCACCTCTGTCCTCCCCGGTGGGTTTGGGACACAAGCGCTGAGGCAAGCCTGCCAATCCCACAGGTAAATGCTCCCCTTTTTCCCTTCAGGCGAGCTCTCCCTGGACCCCGACACTGCCAACCCGTACCTGGTGCTGTCGGAGGACAAGCGGAGTGTGCGGCTCCGCGGGGCCCCCCAGGAGCTGCCAGCCCATCCCAAACGCTTCGACTACGCCTTCTGCGTCCTGGCCTCCGAGGGCTTCTCTGCTGGCCGCCACTACTGGGAAGTGGAGGTGGGAGACGGGGAGAGCTGGGTGCTGGGCGCTGCCCGCGAGTCTGTGCGCCGCAAGGAGAAGGTCGACTTTGCCCCTGAGGAGGGGATTTGGGCAGTGGGGCTCAACTGGAAGGGCAAAAATTGGGATCAGTACCAGGCGTTCACGTCTCCCGAGACGCCGCTGTCCCTTTGCGAGCGGCCACGCAAGATCGGGGTGTACCTGGACTATGAGGGTGGGTGGGTGGCATTTTACAACGCTGACAACATGGCTCCCATCTTCACCTTCACTGCCGCCTTCTCTGAGAGGATCTTCCCGTTTTTCTGGCTCTTCTATGTGGGCTCCTCACTGTCCCTCTGCAACTGAGTTCACCCCGCTCGCTGGTGTTGTCCCCTCTCCCCTGCCATCCTTAGGTTTTCCTTTGCTTCCCATCAAAACGCCCCAAATCCCATCCTTAGCCATTCAGGGCAGATTTTTTTACCCTGTTGCAGTTCAAAGTTTAGAGTCTTTTTACCCTCAAAATATTCCTCAGGAGTGTTGGTTAGTTGGTGACGGGGTGCTACTTGAGCACCTCCTCCCTGCTGCCAGTTACACACCCCTGTAGTTAATTTTGTGTTTTTCTTTGGAATTACAGCCCCACGGAACAGGGAGAGGCTGATATCATCCTGCTATGAATACTAGACAAAGCTTTGTGCCCCCTTCCCCCCCCAAAAATGGTGGGGGGAGGGGCCCCCCCCCTTTGGACAGCATTGCTTTGCAAGTCATCTTTGTTCCACTCGTCCCATTTCCCCCTGGGGAAAGGGCTGAGCCCATCCTGCTGTCGCTGAGTGACCCCCCCATCTCCTCTATTGCCCCCCATTTCTCTCCTCATCCCTCCATTGTCGCCTCATTTCCCTCCTCATCCCTCTCTTGCTCCCCCTAAATTCTGATCCCCCTGGAGCGCTGGAATCCCAGCAAGGCAATGTGGAAATTCAGGGTCACCCCAAACCCGGGCCAGGGGGTTTTAGGGGACTGGGGGTCTGAGTTCTAGGTGTGATCTTGTGCTTGCCCGCTCCCCTTATGCCCTCCCCATTCTGCTGCTGTTCGTGTCCTTTGCCCTGTCACTGTTAGTGGGGAAATAAAAGTTGCTGTGCAAAAAAACCCTAAAACCCGATAATTTGGGGGGTTTTTGTGCTGGGGGAGGAGGAAAAGCTGCTCCTGCTCAGGAGGTAATGAGACACAGATGTGCCCTTGTCCCCAGCCTGCTGGGGTAGAGCACCAAAGGGTTTTGGGGGCACTTCCAATTCACTAACTGGTCCCAGCTTGGAGTTTCTAAGTATCTGTAAGTTCAAAATCTGGTTTAAATCTGAGTTTCAAATGAAAATTAAATAAAGTTTAAAAAAAAAAAAATTTGAAGCACTGGGAGCTCCCAGTTTAGGGGTAGAGCCCCACTGGGCACTTCCTCTCATCCCTGTTTGGGGGCACATCTCAATGGTCTGCTCCCACCCATCCCAATTCGGGAGCACAGCCCAACTGGGAACTCCCACCCATCCCAGTTTTGGGTCCCAAATTCCTGAGTGTTTGGTGCCTCCATGTCCTCTCCAGCCCCTTTTCCTGTGCCCAAACTACCCAAGTCTCCCATTTATTTTTTCCATAAAAATCTGACACCAAATCTCACTTGTACCCAAAATAAGTCTTTATTGAGCATCCACCTATGGCAATACTGCTGGGCTCGAGGGGAAGCTGGGATTTGGCAGAAAAAATGGGATTTGCCCCAGGGATTTGTCTGAAAACTCGGCATTTCCCACAGGATTGGCAGAAAAACTTGGGTTTTCCCCCATTTTGCCTCTCTCTCCTGTATTTTTGGCACCTGGAGCTGCTGCAGAGTCCAGCATTGTCCCTGGTTCTGCTCCATTTCCCAAACTGGGGGACAAGCCTTCTAGGACCCTCCCTCACCCATCCCCAGGCCTTGGGACGTGCCTGGATCCTGCCCAACATCCCCCTCTCCATAGTGCAGTGGGGTCCTCCCTGTATCGCCCCTACTTCCCAGGACATCCCCAAGGAGCTCCAGAGGTTCCATCGGCCCATGGGCCTCTGGATGCTGCTGGATTCCCTCAGATTGCGGGGGTCCCCCAAGCCCCCTAGGGTGGCTCTTGCTCTTGTGCGCCGTGACGTTGTCCCGCTTCTCAAACCTCTTCCCACAGACATCGCATGGGAATTGGTAGAAGGAGTCGGCGTCGTGTTTCCTCATGTGCCAATTCAGAGAAGCTTTTTGGCGGCAGGTGAAGCCGCAGATCTCACACCTGGGGGAGATTGCACCAGGATTAAAAAACTCCAGGGATGAGGCACAGGGAGAAGTAGCCCTGCCGTGCTCGGGGCTGGAATGGGCAGTGGAGTGAAGCTCCAGTGCCCTTCTGGCATGAATGCATTGGACAGGAGTCTTTTATACTGCCTCACCTCATTAATCTGCGCCTACTTAAACACTGTCCTGGAGCTGAGCCTGGAGCTGCTGGATCTGGGCACAGCCAGCTCCAAGGGCAAAAACCTCGGGAGAAATCCCAGCCTGGCTTTTGGCTGCATGCTAGTGCTGAGGAGCTGGTTTAGGCTTGAAAAGGGTGGGAAGAAGCTCCAAGGCTGAGCAGAGATGCAGGAATGGGAGTGGGACTAGGATTTAGTGGAAGGGCAAAGATGGGACTGGGTTGTAAATGGGACTGGGACTTACTGGAGCGGCTTCTCCCCGGTGTGGATCCGTCGGTGGATGATCAAATTGCTGCTGGTGCGGAAGGAGCGTGCGCAGAACTCACAGATGTAATCGCGCTTGTCTGGGAGCAAAAGAAAAGGGGTCAGGCTAATTCAGCCTGGAAAAACCCTCAGGGCCCTTGGGATGTGTTTTTGGAGCAGGTAGCCTTCTTAGGCTGGGAATGGAGATGATGAGGGAGATTCAGGGAGCAAAGGGCAACAGTGATGGCTCCCAGGGATGGGAGTTTTGGAAATGGTGGCTGTGGCTCAGTGGGGAAGGAGGGTGCAGGAACAGGTGTAATCTAAAGAGGAAGTGTGATCCATAAGGGAGGCGTAATCCCTGTGAAAGGAGGTGTGATCCCTGTGAGAGGAGCCACGATCTATGCAGGGTAGTTTAACTCCTACGGGAGGATGTCCTAGGAGGTGGTGTGATTCCTGTGGAAATACCCCACTCACCGCTGTGCAACTTCTCGTGTTCCTTCAGGTGCTTTTTGAAGTTGAAGGATTTCCTGCAGGTGGGCTCAGAGCAGGTGAAGGTTTTTTGGTGCACATGCTGGTACTTCTGGTGGTGCTGCCAGGGGGGCCAAAAAAACCCTATCAGCTCCCAGTTCCAGCTCCAGGAGAATCCACTAGGCTCCCCAGCACTCCAGGAAGTGCTGGTGTTTCCAGGCACTCACGTTCAGGTACTGGCGGTTGGAGAAGATTTTGCCACAGCCTTCAAAGTTGCACAGGAGGATCTCATGCTTTGCCGCCTTCCTGACAAAGAAAACGTGGGAAAAATCACTGGCAGGAAGGAGGAGGGTTGGAAGAGCTCTGGGTATGGATCAGCCCCTTGGTCCTTCCTCCTCATCCAGCTTCCCTTTTTCCCACCTACAAAATCTCAAATGTAGGAAAGAAACCCTTAGAGAGCCTCCTACCCATCCACCACAGAAGAGCTGAGCTCTTCCTTCCTGGGAATGCCTGGAAGCTTCCCTGGTCCCTTCCTGGTCCTCCCCTCTCCCAGGTACCTGATCCTCTTGGGGCCGATCTGAGCCACATCCTTGTCACTTGGCCGTGGTTGCTGCTGGCAACTGGAATAGGAAAGAGCCATTTTGAGCCAGGTACTGGTGTCCCCTTGCTGTCCCCAAGCCCAGCGCCAAGATTCCCGAGGAAATCCCACATTAAATCATCCTCCAGACCAGCATTTTTCCCATTTCTGCCCCACAGGAGCAGGACATGCTGGAACAAACACATCGTTCAGGCATTAAAATAAGAACAAATTCTTTATTGCTCGTTACAAAACCCTTTTCACACGGTTTAGACGCATCCCACGACACTGAAATCGGCTCCCAGCCTGGTTTGATCTATAATTCATCCATAGCTCCCTGGAAACAGCAACTATTCCTGGCTGTTGCCCTGGAATTAAGGAAAGATCCATTAAAAGTGGATTGAGTGGGGTTTGGGGAGGAGAAATGATGGGGTGGTGAGATGCTAGTGCTCAAGCATGGATTCAGCCTGGAGCTTGTCCCAAATCTCTTGAAAACAGGTTTTATCAGCTCAGGGTGGCTTTACCTGGGACAGGGAGAAGAGGAAGAACTCCTTGACATCTGGAAGGTCCTGCTTTGCTCATAAGCCAGGATTGTCTCTCCCTTTTTTCACTTTCTGTCACAAAAGAGGGGGGGAAATGAACCGAAATATTAAAAGTACGATCCGTGTCACCAAACTCAGCTCAAAAAGGGCTGACCTGAAGGTTAGCCTTGGGTTTGAGGAGTGGGCAGAGAGCTACAAGGCCCTACTGGTGCCTCAGAAAAGGCACCAGCCTGCAGCTGTAACTTTGGACATATTTGGAGGCCTAGACCATGGGATTTGGGAGGGAAATCAGGCAGAACCCAAAAAACACCAGAAAAAAACCCCCACATTTATTTCACTTTTGGTCCCGAAAACAGTGGCCCTGATTGGACGCAGACTCCTCTACCCTCACACTGGATTTGGGAGCCTGGGGACCTGCGTGTCCAGCCATGGCAGGGAGAGGGTAAGAGGAAATTCCAGCGTTACCTTCACTGGGATAGGGTCTCCAGGAAGGGCGGTCCCTTTTCCAGTCACATCTCGGTTGGTTCCAGAGCTGCTGGGAAAGGGGAGGGCATTTGGCATCCAAAGGAGCCACTCAAAGGAATCAATCAAAGCTGTAAGGGAGCAGCACAACACTCACCTGGGGAAAGGTTTGGGATGGGATTGGCGTCGAGCCCATCTTTCAGGGGACAGACGGAGGAGTTATGGCTGATTTCAGGGAAAAGGGGATTTTACCCCCTTATTGTATGAAAAGTGTAGTAAAATCCATCCAGATGAGGTGTCTGGGTGTGTTGGATCTGAGGCCACGCACGGACCAAGCCCCATCCCAACGTCCCTTTAACATTTGTGCAAAGCCCCGAGGGTTGCAGTGTGCTTTTTTAGCACAAAACATTGAATTTTGTGTGCCTGGAAAGGAGAGCTGGAATCCCAACACTCGGCCCCAAAGCTGCCGGAGAAGGCACGGATCCATCGGTGGAGTAGATTGCGGTGGGATCGATAAATTTTGGTCTGTTCCACCTCCAGTCCGGTGAAGGCTTCAATGCCCACCACGGTTCTGGTTCAAGGGGGTCTTTGTTCCCCTCTACGGCCACCCCCAGCCCTGTTCCCTGGCCCCTCGAGGCACAGGGTGGTGACACGAGCTTGTGAAGGCCCCGCAGCGGTGTTCATAAGCCAGCCCCCACCCCCCCACTTTGCTCACTCAACCCCCAACACGACCGAGAAGCACAGCTCTGTCCTGTAGTCACCAGTGTCACAGGGAGGGTTGACTCCCGCCTTGGGGGACGCAGAGCTCTTGTCCCAAGGCCAGCAGCACTGGACAGTCCCAGGATGATGACTCTGACCCCTGTCCCCCGATCCCTTCACCTCTGCGGCTGACATGACTCACCTGACCCGTCCGCTCTTCTCCGAGGGGCCAGCGCTGGGCAAGGGCGGCTCAAGCAGGGTCTGCTCCTCCTCGATCAGCTTCTCGCGGGCCTCGGGTCGGCCCTGGCGTCGCTGCGACTCGGAGTTGCTGTTAGGGGCACGGACCGGGGTAGGTGAGGGGGGGTGGGGTGGGTGAGATAGGGGGTCAACGTGATAAGAAATTAGTTCGTCGGACATGATTAGACATGGCAGGACATGGGCTGGACACAGTCGGACATGGCAAAGACCCTCCACCAAGTAAGATGCAATGAAAACGCCTCTTCAAAATTCTGTGCCCTTTGACCCTAGAAGCACCTTATTTTAGCACTGCATGGATACTATTCCCGCCTCCTCCCTGCTCTGCCAGGGCAGCTGCAGCAGGACAAGTATGTGGCAGAGATGTGAGGCCTGAAAAGCCTCGCGGTGCAGTATCGATCTGGACTGGGACGGTGTCAGCAGGCACCATGGAGCGGCTCCCATGGGATCTGCAAGCTCCCTCACAGCACTCCCACCTGATCAGGGGTGGGTGGTAGTTTTCATCATGCAGGTCATCAGTGTAGGCGAAGTCATGCCCCTCAGCAAAGTCCTCGTCCTCCTCTTCCTCTCGGGGCTCAATTCCTGGCTCTACATCATCCCCCAGGATGGTGCTGCTGGACAATGACCTGGGTCAACTCTGCTGTGATGGCTTAACCACAGACAGTCACATTGGCCAGTGCTGGGGACGTGGGGATGGGTCAGACAGGGCCACAGGCAACTTTTGGACTCACCAGGTGATGCTTGTGGGTGCCACCACTCACCTCTCATCAGCTGCTGTCACAGGCCCCGGTTCCATAGGCACCTGGGAGGCTAGAATGGGACAGGAGGGCGGACAGTTGGAAAGGACGAGAGCGTTGGAAAGGTCAGCGGGGCTGGGGCAGCATCTGATGCCAGTGGGACGGCGGTAAAACTGGAAGTACCCTAGAACTGGGAGAGGGGCTGAAGGTAGGGAATGAAGAGCAGTCGAGGGCAGAAAGGTGACCTGGAGGTGCTTACCTGTGCCACCACCATCAGCAGCGTGTCCCAGCTCCTCACCCCGATCCCCGTCACCATGGAGAGACCCGGCCGTTCCCTCTGCTCTGGCCTTGTTGGAGCCCAGCGTGGCCTTACGGAGCAAATGCTGGCGCCCAGTGCCCAGGGAGGAGCTGCATCCCTGGGCCACTTTCGGGGGCTCCCGGGGGGGGCCGTTGGCAATCCCGGAGCCACTCCATGAGAAGCGGTGCCCAGCCATGCACTCCCAAACCAGCGGGGCTGAGCTGCCTGGTGCTGGCAGCCGGATGTCCGGCACGAAGCCACATTCCTGGCCGTGGCTGTGGGACAGCGCAACCAGGCGCTGCAGTGCAGCCGGTTGAATCTGATCTAGCTCTCCTGGGAAAACAAAGAAATCTGTGAAAAACAGCTCCAAAATAATGTTTTGGGGGAGTGGTACACCTGCAAGACCCCCTCCACCTTTCTCAGGCTCTTAGGGTTCTCCTTGTTAAGAGCAACTCTCAAATAGTTTCCCAGAAAACAGCTGGGGATGCTGAAAATGGAAGACAGGGAGGATTTGCCTAGCGCTCAGGGGGATGAGCAAACCCAATTTCAGCTCCAGGTGCTTCTCCAGCACCCAACGCAAGAGGAATCCTCCCGCTTCACCATGAACTTCTTACGGACCCAAGCTATCGCATGCCAACATGAAACTGGGATGGAAGCACGTACCTGAGCTCCAGGTGCAGCCAGGAGAGCTGTACCTGCACGGGAAGACAGAGGTGAGCAAGCAGGAAGCTGGCTTTTCCCCACAAGAGGTTGGTTTTAATGGGTTTCGAGCCCCCCTAGTGACCTGTCAAGGAGGAACTGGGCCAACTGGGAGTGCAGGGTGAATCCGAGCTGCTCCTTGAGGCGGCACCAGCGCTCCAGGTGCCCCCCGATGCGGATGCGGCACTTGCTGCGCCGCGCGTCCAGTTCCCGGCGCTTCTGGCGCCGGATGCACTCTGGGGCCTGTGGACGACCCCTGCAGGCCGAGTCTACAGGGAAGGGCTGGGGACACACGGGGGGAGTCAGAGTGGGACAGGAGAAGGGGATATAGGGGTATTCTGAGTCTGCAGGGGTCATTTGGGGAACTTGGGGTATCATGGCTCCACAGGAGAGTAGGGGTGACAGAAAGGTGGTAAGGTGACATGGACACAATCCTTTTTCACGGGTAGGCAGTCCTGGGGGCTCATGAAGGACATGGGGGGGAATAGGCGGAAGTGCTGGGAGGTGACAGGGGACACGGTGAGTGGGACACAGGGATGGCACGGCATCGTGGGGGGGGGATCGGGAGGGAATTGGGTGAGGAATCGGGGTCCCTTGCCTACAAGTGGTGTCGTAGCAGGGGACACAGGAGGTGGCCTAGGGACATGGAGGGGGTCCCAAGAAAGGGGCGCAGGGATGCTTCGTACGG
>JAIXNV010000328.1:0-38687 GCA_020917445.1 Riparia riparia
AGGCTTTATGCAATCTGTAGTGTTGAAGTCAAGCAGCCATTAGGAACAAACACTGTTCTTGCCCCTTGCTGCAACAATACACACACCTGCTTTCCTGGAACGTGTTCAAAATTTCATTCTTTCTGATTATATGTAAGGCACAAAAGACACAAAGCCTTCTCTGACTGATTCTAATTCTTTTATCCATTATTGAACTGCAGAGATGATTTTGAAAAAAAAATTGTACGTAGTGCAGAATACATAAAAACCGAGGCACACATATTAGTTTCTTTCACACTTCACTTTTAATCATAAAGGAGTTGTTGTAGTTGGAGATATTCTCAAAAATGGAGCATGAAATAAAAAACCTAAGAAAGGAACCAGGGAGTTCACATGGTAAAAAAACAAGTTAATGTGAATTGTAGAATCCCAGAATGGTTTGGCTTGGGACCTTAAAGCCCATCTCATCCAACCCCACCCATGGGCAGGGACACCTTCCACTGTCCCAGGTTGCTCCAAGCCCTGTCCAACCTGGCCTTGGGCACTTCCAGGGATGGGGCAGCCACAGCTTCTCTTGTTCCACTGATCCCTGATGAGGAGGAATTTTTCCCTGATAAAAAATGTAAACTTTCCCTCTGTCATACATGAAAATATGCAGGGAGTAAAGACAACTGCAGAGTTACCCAGCACTACTTAAGAAGTGCTAACAAATCCAAAACGTGACAGGTGAACCCTGTTCAAGTAGAGACTTGATATTGGCCCTTTGCCAAGCACAGTCTTTCCATGCAGGCCTGCTATGCACAGCAGGATCCTTAAAAATAAGCATTAAAATGCTTAAAGAAATGTGGAGGCCATCACACATTCCCAAACGCACAGGACGCTTTTCCTTGGCAGAACTTCCAGTCAAAACCAAGCTGGAAGGTTTCTAGAAGGAGACAGTAACTGTGAGATGCAGTCACTTCCACCATCCCTACACCTACATACAATTTAAAAGACAATTTTGTTACATTAACATCTCATAGGAAGCAGGGGAACACAAATTGCTTTTCTGCAGAAAAAGTCTTCCAAAGAGCAAAACAACACACAATATTTGTAGTCTGCATATAAATACATTAAGCCATTAAATAATGAGGCAGATAAAAAAATGAAAGCATTCTTAGACAGCTGTGCACTTTGGGAGTGGAGAGTGGGCAATCAACAGCCTTTGGAAGAGTGAGGAACAGGCCACAGGCTCCAAGGGAGAAATCTCACTGTGCATCAACCTTAGACCCAGTTTCTGCAAGGCTGCCAATGCTAGGCCAGGACCAAATTCCTTCAAAGGCTTTCGTCATCTCTTGCTGCCTAAAATCTGGGACAAAGCGACCTGACAGGTTCCCATGTGCAGGCACTGCCCCACTTCAAGGCACCTCACTTCTCTCCTCACCACCACAGTGGTCATTTCCCCTCTTTCCAACAATTTACAGTGACACAATACAGATTATTTCATCTAACAGATAGTTTTCTGCTTAATTCCAGGCACACTCTGATGCCAGCTTGGCATTTGGGTGCCTGCATAAATATTTCCCTCAGTGGGGCTTTGACACATTTCATGAAGAACTTCTTAATGAAGCTCCAAACCTAAACCACTTCTACAGTTTGCATTTTTACCCAAAGCAATGAAAACACTGAACAGCTCTCAGCTGAAAATTTACATTTTTAGCAAAATTAACATTTCTCTCCCAGAGACAGTTCTTGTTATGCAATTCTACTCTAGCTCTTAGCCTTGTATCCCTTCGCTTTCGTTCTGCTGTGTAGGGCTGCATTAGATACCACACGTTTTGCTGCTTAGACCATAAATAAATCAATCCAATCAGTCCAAAACTAGAAAAATACAAAAGAATAGCAAATCTGGCAGTATCTTGATCTGAGCCAAGCCCAGTAGGATTGAAACCTTCTCCAGTAGCCTGATTCATTATTCAACTTATTCAGTGGAATTAAGTACAAAGTTTTCAGTGGATTGCTGAAATAATTTATGGAGTCTCGGAAGAGAATCATGCTAGACTGGTCATTATCTGGGAAACATCTGGATGGGAAAATGATCACATTGAAGAATTTATGTCTGCCTCAGTAGTGCTAAAGACAGAAAGTTGAAAAGTATTACTTTGGAGCTGTTATTCAACATATGCCCTTGATTCCGTGCCCTGATTTTGAAGCAACACACTGATTTACCAAAAAACTTAACTCAAAATACCTGACTTTCCTCTCCCCACAACCAAAGAACACCACCACCACCTTCCCAACCTTCTTCACTACTTATAGACAGAAACCACATACTTAAAAGAGGGCATTTTTAAGACCCCAGTATTGTCCTCTGAGATATAGCCTCATTTACTGAAGTATTTTCTATTTGAAGAAGAAAATCAGACTCCACAATGAAAATAAACACTATCTCAATTTAAAGAAGGAATCTTTTTCCAGCACATCTTCTAAAAGACACCTGGCATCAGGTGTAAAATCCAGCTGGAGAAGGAAAATCCAGTAACTGAGATGCTGGCCTGAGGGACTGCACAAATGTGACATTCAAGATCTTTTGCAGATAAAAATGGGACTAAAATGATGAACAGGTACGGCTCTAGCCATCTGGAGTAGCAATCAATTTCACCCAAAGTGAAAAGAAAATCCAAGAAGAAGGAACAGACTTAGTTCTTAGGTCTCCATCTTGTCAAGCGGAGGTTAACTAAGTGGAGACTCTGAGCAGAAGCTCATTCATTTCCAGAGCTCCAGATCTAGAAAACAAAGTTATCCAAGTATGAAACAGACAGAGAAAACTCGCCACATAAAGGTTTAGAGAACACAGGACTCAATGGAATGCAAAAATGAATTGAGAGATACCTATTTAAAACAGAAATATTGCAACCCATACAGCCACCATATTTACTGCTGGGGATATTTTCCTGCAGATTTTGCTTAAAAGCCTTCTAAGGATTCCTGTCATTGGATTCCATGGTATCTAGCTTTTAATTACATAGAAAAATCCTACTGCATTAAGCGGTATTAAAAGAAATATTTTAGTCCTCTGGCAATTGGTAAATATTAACTGCTGTAAACAGATGAAGTTTCAGTTGTGGTAAGCACCTGTGTTTATAACTTAATGTCAGATAACACCAGTAATCACTGAGCCCAAGTAATAAGGGATGCACGACCATTCTCCTCTTGTTTTTGTTTACTCATCACTTATGTGACATAGAAGCAATTGCCAAAATAATCTAATACTGGAAAAAGGTTAAGAGCAGACCTATTATGGGAATCTTTAATATCTAATTCAATATTCCAGACTTAATTACTCCATAAAAGGGCCATCTCACTGATCAATGATAAACTGGTTAATTTAGATTCAATGCCAAAAAAATTTTGTTTTAGTTTCAAACCTGTATTACCTGAACAATGTTCTTTTTATAGCTTTATAAAATTATCCAACCTATATAATTCCTTCTCACACATACAGCCAAGACATTCAACACAAAACCATCCAGAACATATCCCTAACAGTGCATGCCTGCCAATAATAATTAGTTTTCTACGAAAAAAAAACAAACCACCAAACATTTCTTTTGGTTATTTTTTCTAGATTTCTTTCTTGTTCTGTGATATTTTTCTTAGTATCAATCATCTGCAGACACTTTTCAGAAATGCTGAAGAAAGGTAATTTAGGGAATGTTCCAGATAAAGGGAGAAAAAAAGTCCTGCTGTGCTTTCCATAGCTTGGTAATTTTTATACACATTCATCTTGTGATGTGTTCTTTTTTCACACCATTGTATTAAAAGCCTTCAATTTTAAATGTTTGGTGGAAGCAAGATAATGCAAACTTTCCCGTTTCAGCAGACCAAACAAGTTTCTACCCAAAAGATGAAAATAAATAATAATAATAAAAAAAAAAAACGGGACAAGAGATTTTTATCCTGAGATGAGCCTTTAATTCATAAACCACCTAGGAGAAAATATTAAGTATTTCAAAAACAGGGTAAAACAACTGTCAAAATCCATGTTGTATCCCTGATTTTCACCAATAGCTTGTTAGCTGGGCCATTCATGACCATGCCCAGTACCAGCACATGCAGCTTCTTGGCTCAGCCCCTCTCTGCCATTTCATTTTCTCAGTGGTTTTATAAGGATTTGCTTTTTATTACATGCAGCTACAACATGATCTGTATGAGGACACTGGACAAGCTGTTAGCTCCATTAACTTAATAATAGATTTCTGAGTGTGATTTCCTATTAATTTCATTTTCCTCATTCCACGAGAAGCCAAAATTACAGACAGCCATATGGCACTTCAGAAACAACAATTAAAAGTTATTTTCTGATTTTCAGGCACTAAAAAAAAAAAAAAAGCCCATAAAAATACATATGTTTGGAATGATATAAAGGAAATTAAGCTTTGGAATGTCTGCATATAAGATGCTCCAAACACTTCCTCAGCCTTTTTCCCATCCACACACTACTGGTCCATGCCAGCCACTGGAGGTTACAATTAATCACAGTGCCTGCCTCAAAGATCATAATTAAGATTTTTCTTCTAGAAGTGGAACTTCACAAGAACAGCTTGTATGAACTGTGTTGCACAACTTGTGCTGTGACTCTGACTCTTCACCTTTACCCACTCCATGGATTTGCTAACAGGATGGTTCCTGCCCAGCCAGAAGTACCTGGCAGAGCTCTGCCAGTCAGAGAAATTAAATCCATGGGCTGGAGGCTGGACTGTGAGCCTGTCAGCTCATTACGGGCTCCCAGTAATGTAAATTACCTTGTCATTTTGCAGGGACTAAGAATTCCCAGTACCCAACACAGCAGCTGAAAAACCAGCCTACTCCAAATCATTGCAAGCTGCTCCTCTAAATGACTCCAGAACAGCCACCTTCTTCTTCCCTGCCCTTTATTACATCTTGTCTATGTGCTGATTGGAGAGCAATTTGGCCTGAGAGCCCCATCTCAGTACCTGAAGTTACAAAAACTCTTAAAGTCTCTTACTGTAAAATGGAAATAAAAAACTACCTGCATCTTTTTTTTTTTTTTTTTTTTTTTTTTTTTTTTTATAAAAAAAAATGTAAAAGGAGAAATTTCCTTAAAAGCACCTAGGATAACTGCTTTTACTGCTGTCCACTACTTGAAGTCAAGCTGATACGCAGAGATTTTGACAAACAAACAAACAAACAAAAATAAATAAATGCTTAGAGGGCAAAACCAGGATCTGTAACACTTACTGAATTGCTAGCACAGTCCCAAGTAAAGAAAGAGCAAGAAAATCCCAGTGGTTTTAACAATTCCACAGTAAAAATAAAAAGTTGTTCTTCCTTAGAAAACCTCAGTTAATTAATAGGAGGTTAAAGGAACATTATAAACCTTATTGATGTTTTAACTCTTAACAAATACTGAAAACCAGCATTTAACCTTTACAGAACACTGCTGGTAAAGTTTGGTAAAGTTGTCCATCTTGGTGTGGAGTCATTTATCCTAGAGTGACAAGGATATTTCAGTAATTACCAGCCACACTCTTAATTTTCCTACTTTTTCCCCTAAACCATGTTATTTCTAGCACGTCCTAAACAAATCTACATGAATGTAAACCATTCCTTATTTTCTTCTTGTGCCTTTTTTTAACAAAATCTATTTTTTTTTTCTATGTACAAATTCCTTCGTTTCACAAGGAAGGACTTTTTTAAATTCATCACAAAAGTGCTGTTGTGATATTAATAGATTTTTTTTCTTCAAAGTAAATCAGATGCAAAGCCTCTGGGCTAGAGTTTTAAAACCAAGTATTCTGGATATATGAGAAATGAAATCTGATAATGCACATAATAATTTTCTTCTACTTTGTTACCGCTGATCCGAAACTGAACATCCACAATCGTCTTTTCTTTCAATTGACTATTATCACCAAAGCGCTTTTCTGACATTACCTCAGCTGATTCCTGCAGAACCAAGTCTGTATTTGTTACAGGAATTTTGAAGCAGCAGCACCTGAACTGAGGGTAGGTCCTGCTCTCTTGCAGCTGTAGAAAGGTTGAAATAGCAACAACGTCCCGAGTTTCCAGCACAGCAAACATTAGGAGGCAAAAAGATTTAAATAAACCCCCAGCATGCTACAGAACAATGGGCTGAGTAAAATGAGATGCTCTGCCCTCCAGGGCAGCCTGGGTGGAACCCCCAGGACCAAGCCAGAAGACAGACAAGGCACAAAGGTCCCCCATCCTCAGGGCAAAGCTGTGTCACTGTGCTTGTAGCCCTGGAAAACTGCAGGGGGACAAGGCACGAGAGGAGTGTCAGGATGAACAGGAAGGCTGGTGTGAAATCAAGTAATTTCCCCCAGGAGTGGGTTGTTCCAGAGCTGTGCCCAGGGCAGCTCTGGAGATGCTCCAGGCAGCAGTGCAGGAGAGGTGTTGATGGAGAGAACAAGACATCCGAGGCTCTGACCTTGGCCACCCACGTGTGCTCCACACAATAAGCTTTTCATAAAGCTCTCAGCTGCCCCAGACTCATGGAAGAAGAAGCAGGACAACAAATAAAAGTGAAAATGAAGAGTGCATTACTTTTAGCAGCGAGCTACAGCCAACCTCTGCTCTCCTGTCTAAGAAGCGAAGTGATGAAGCACCACAGTGACACTTCCATGGCGCCGCAGACTGAGCAGGTGGAGCTGCCAGTTTTCTGTCAACATCTCCCAGGAACTCTCCTGCTACACAATTAATTAATGAACAGGCAAAGAAAGAAAAAAATCCTGCAAATGAGCACAGGTACAAAATCAGGCACATTTCATTACTATCATCGTAATTTTCCTACATGGCTTCTTACCACTCACCTAATTCAGAGCACTTTGTCATCACAAATTAAGATCTAGCTGCACAATAAACAAGCTGCAAGCAGTTTGGAGTGCCTCAAAATCCACACAAATCAAACACACAGACCTATTTTTATTGATTATGTAATATTGACATCAGCCTTACAACGCTATTACCCATGCATGCACACAAATTTCAGGCCTTAAATCGATGGATTTGCTTTCAAAACTTTCCTTGGGCACACCTGATGGGAACGGGGAGGTCTTGGAGCTAATCAGTGCTGAGGGAAAAAATCATAGGCCAAAACTTTATAAATCACTGGTCATTTGTGCCAATCATCTGGAGGCACTGTCTAAAGGTTCTGTTGTTCAAATGCTACAGTGCAGAGAGCCTTTCCCTGCAAACACTCCCAAAAGTCCCAGAGCTGCCAGCTACAGTTGCTGCTTTTGAAACTTGGGACCATCTGTATTTGAAATGAGCATCCTGTACATAGTTATTTGCATCCCTACCATGCCAAGACACGCCAAACACAGAGTCCCAAATGTAAATGCATTCTGCCTGCACGGGTAAAGACCCAACACACTGACACAAAACATACAGACAAAAATATTCTCCTGCAAAGATGTGCCTTGAGTCAGATGCAGCCTGTTTATTTTGTACTTATAATATCCATTGAATTAACAATTAATATGGCTACACAATTGATGTCTACACAATAATTCTCGCAAAGAAGTGAAAATACATTAAAATCATATTATTTTGTAACTATTTTCAACTTTTTACATTTATGCAAAAGATAACTAATACACTTCATAAAAGCTCTGCAAGCTGTTTTTAAGTTTGGGGTGCTTTTTCACTTGTGTGTTTTAAAGAGTTTTCACACTCCCCTTTCTGTTTTTCCTGCTGACACTTTAATCTCCTCCTCTTGTAAATATGAGCTTATAACAATAAATCATGTTTTATTTATTAAAGATATAAACAGGAATCAATACAAAGCAGGAAAGCCAATCTCCATAAAGTTTCTCTCCACCCTGACTGAAATGAGTTTTCATATGAAAATTTAAATATGCATTTGGCTGGCATTTAAGCAAGAATAAAAAGAACATACTTAAAAAAAAGAAAAAAAAGAAAAAAAAAATACTGGTTTTGACCAGTTCTAGTGAAGTAAAGTAAGTCAAGTCAATGACAGTTCTTTAGCATGTAAGTATTCTGCAATGAGGAACCTGACACATCTGAGAACTGTTGCCTAAATTAGCACCAAAGAACTCCAGAAATCATAATATAAAGTAGGTTCTTTTTTATTTTTATACTCAGGTCACTTTTAGTCACAACACGGTCGATTTGGAGATAAAAAAAAAAACAACAAAAAAACCACCAACCCTTGATTTTTCTGTAAATATATTCTGCTTGGAATAGTGCCTGTATGAAGCACACCAGGGAACGGGAGTGCAAGCAGCCCACATCACCTTGCCCTTTGTTTGGATTGTCAGTTTTTCCTTTTGATCTTTCTTTGCAGTTGAGGAACCAAAAATTGATTTTCCCAGCTGAACTAAGGTAGAAAAAAAGGACAATGTTTTATTTAAGATCCTTCACTCCTACACATAAGCCTATTTCTTTCTTTATATACAAAAGAAACTGTCTTTTTGTTCTTGTAAAAAAATATTTCCAAGCGGGGAACGGTCTCAGTGTACTGATTCTGGATTCATAACAGGGGGAAGGTGTTTAAAAATCCAAATACTGGCCTCCTGCAGAGAAACACACACACCTCAGGAACCTTCTAGAGGTAAAGAAGCTGTTCCCTGAGCTTCAGGGAAGCAGGTCACACTTGTTAAGTGTCTGCATAAACCTAAGCCACGAGCAATGTTACACTCAAAACCTTGTTTACTGGCAAAAAAATTGCACAATTTACATATTTAGACACATATAAAGCCACGACTATATTGCAAATATACCCATGATCTCAACAATGTAGTTGTTTGTTTGGTTTTTTTTATTCTGGATTTACTTGTTGTAAGAACAAGAGTAAATGCTTATATGTGGGGGAAAAAAACCTCTATAATAATGCAGTTAAAGTTGTTATACAACTATTTCCTAATTTTCTATCTCTTTTCCTGGTGTTATGCTCATCCTCCCACTGCACATCTGGTTCCAAACGTGGACAGTTTCATTCTGATCTAGGGCTGTTCTTTGTTGGAGTTCTTTGTTGGAAGGAATATGATATTTGTTTTGACGGCTCCTTCTTCCTCACTCTTTTAAAATGGGCTCTTGCTTCCCACTGGTCCATGTTCCACTGAGTTTACTGTATACAGTGAATAGTAGGGACATCAGATACCAGAGACACATTTTAACCCACTGTGAGACCAAAATTATTGAATTCACTAATTAATTTCTTTGATTTTTTGTTGTCACAACTTGTATTGCAGAATAATGTGTTGATATTGGCAGAAACCAACATTCCCTAACAGGAATTTACAGGTATTTACTGGTACTCCTGGACAACAAATTTCCTGAGTTATTTGCACAAATCCTTATTAAGTCCTTGAAGAAATCCGAGCTCACAAACTGCTGACCTGCTCTTGAACCTCACAGGGAAGCTGAGGGCACAAAAATACCCACTGAGAAGCCCAAGAACCTCCTGCCAACTGCAGGTTCCCCAACGCTTCCCTTGACTACTCCAGTCTTTTTAATCTTGGGAGGGTTCACACTGCTTTGCCCAAGAGTTTCACTTGAATCAGTTCATTCCCTGACTCGTCACACGGGACCCAGTTTGAGCAGCCTGCTGGACAGCGCAGCAAATTAAGGTTTAATTATGACCCAACAGGTTGCAGTGAGGCCAACCACCGGTAATTAGAAACCCAAGGAATGCAGTCTGTGATTCTCCTTAAGAAACACGATCAGTTTTAGAACTTGGAAAGCGCAGGGAGGGTGCACAGGAAAAGCAACTTCGAGTACTCAGTAAGGAACCTCGCAGTGAGTTAGAGAGCAGAACATACCCTCACGTGGCACAATGCTCAATTATTGATAGCTCTGCCCTGCCTAATTAGAAGCCTACATGCCTTTCTCACACACCAGCCCTCTCCCAGTCCTCTGAAGGAATACAAACATGCTACCCCCTCCCGGTTCTGACACTTCTGAAGTTTCTGACAGCTTGGCATTTCTCCCTCAAGCTCCAATCACCACCTCAGCAGCAAAGACGTAACTATATACATTAAACTTCATGTTTTACAGGTTTCATAACACTAAATTAGTCTAGAAAAATGAATATAAAAGCAAGAGGGAGGCATTAGCTTTTGGTTTGGTAATCAGCATTTGCAGGAAAGGATGTATCTCAACGTGATGTGGAAACCAGCAAAGCTGTTTCATTTAGGCTTCCTGCAAGTTGAGCTCCGTGGGGATTTTGAAGGCAGATATTATGCTTGGAAATTGAACTCTACATATATTAATGAAATTGCACAGTCTAAACATCACAATGAGCGAGTAGTCATATCAAACAGCGGAATTTGGAGCTTTCTCAATTACTCACACATAAACTGAACTTTTCTGGGTAGAAGTGTAAAATTGGACTAAGCACCGACTTGGTTTGCAAAGAAGGAGAACGTGCAGCTGATTTAAGTGCCTTGAACCCATGCTGAACCAATGACTGACACAACAGGTGAGTGCATCTCACCTGGTCACATCCTTCATTCCTGCTGCTCAGCACCTCATCTTCAGACAAGCAGGACCACGGATCAGAGGTATCAGCAGCAGCAGAATACACCTGCACACCAGCTTCATAACCCTGAGCGTGCAGGTGCAGCAGGACGAGCAGGACCACGGATCAGAGGCGTCAGCAGCAGCAGATCACACCTGCACACCAGCTTCATAACCCTGAGCGTGCAGGTCCAGCCAGTCCACCATGGAAATGACGAGTATGTGACCCAAGCACCATCCCCACCGCCCCTCCTATGAACCCTCAAAGACAGAGGCTCTGTGTCATCCTGCCAACTGTTAAGCACTGGTTAATATTTCGTTAGCTTAAGGGCAGCAAGCTGCTTTACCACATCAGAAGGCCCACTTCTTGGCTTCTGCAGAGTCATGCAATTGTGTCTGCCTGGTTTACGAATCAGATGAGGTAACAGCTGAAAATACACCTACTGTAGATTACTCCTTCTCTCTGGGCTGCTGAAATGAGCTCCAGATTTTGCTGAAGAGTCAGATATACAACAGGGCAATCTTTCTTTAAAGGCAACACTTCTGCATGATGTTTTGTTCATGCTTCTGCCATTTCTTACATTCCAAACTCCTCACTTCAAGGTGGAGTTCAGAACTGGTGTCTAAGGCAGTATAAATCACATTTGTACTAACTGTAGTCACAGTTTACTCTCAGAAAGTCTCTTGCAGTATAATTTACTTGATAGTATGTAAAGAAGGCTCTAAATAGCTACCACCTGGTCCATAAAGACAAAAGGTGTAACAAATAGCTCTAAATACAATTCAGAGAGACAAAAGAACATATAATTAACACTGCCCTACCTGCTGTTAACTGCACTAATTGCATCCTTTCTGCACAACTGAAAATTCTGACATGGTGACATCTTCAGTGACATGCAACTCCTGAACCTTGGCCCTCAGAAGTCTCTCTCTAGTATTTAATTTGACTGGTTTATTTTGTTTATTCATCAGCAGAGCGATTTCTGAAGGAATGCTTACTCCAGTCTGTGGAAGTCCAGACATCTCATTATTCACAGGACACTAAACATGAGAAATTCAGTGTAAAACCCAGCCATAAATTGGAACCCATTGATCAAAACTGTGAAAATAGTCACAAAGCTGCATAAGTTCAATGACACAGGAGTCTTAGCTTGTAAACCAACAACATGAAATATGAAAATACATGAATTTTTTCATCTTAAAATTGTAATATAACTTTTCCACACAAACATCTTTAAGCACCTAACTTGGCTTCTTATGGATCAAAGAAAAAACAAAATAAATCCTATCTGCATGTGCACTTCAAATAGGAATGTCACTGAGAAGATAAAATAAGCAAGTTATTTATAGTATACATTAATCACCATATTTAAATGGCATATTACCTTATGGCATGAGACATAAGCTTGTATTTAATTGGGAGGGGGGAAGACTGCATAGGAATAGTTTTTCCTAAGATAGTCAGATTTGCAATAATCAGCCTCAGGTCTCTCTTGTTCCGTTTTTATTCCAAAACATCCGAGCAAAAGCTGTATTATACTGAAGGCAAGATGTGGAAAAGCTAATAAGAAAATCAGCCACACTGAACATGTAATTAGCTACACCAAAAACCTGGTTACAAGATTTACCTGTGGGAACAAGGGCAAGAGGAGGGACTGGACATGAAGACATGGCATCAGCATGAAAATTTCCATTGAGGACAAAGCACAACACACCAAGATCAGGAAAGCTACCACTAAACTCTACAGGTGAATAACTGGAGGAACAGAGGAGTGAAAGACTTGGCAGGGAGTCGAGGGAAGTGCAGTGAAGCAGCGGTGAATCTTCCAGTGACTTTATATTGTTAATTGTTTATACAGCAAACTCTTCTTGGTTGCCTTTCTCTTCTCTCTATCCAAAACCCCCAGGGCTGTTCTTAAGTATTTAGAACAATAAATATATTTAAGATTTATAGCCTGAAGTTTAGCCATATTCATCTTACTCAGGTGAGCAGCCCAACAAAGCCCAGGGGAGGTACAAGAAGAATGTTCCCCTTCATAATGATGCACAGAAGAAAAGCTAACTTTAACTGTAGGACCAGGGAGAGTATACCATATAGAGGTAAAATTGTCAACTTCAGATTTTTCTTAATAAAACAAAAATCACTTAAAATAAGAGCACAGCTAACTTCTGGAACTAACCTGAACATGATTCTCACTAAATGTTTTTTTTGTGGTGACATTCTCAAGGGTTAGAGCATCATTTAAAATATACTATGATGCAGAGAGTCAGATAATATCTCCCAGCTGAATCCAGCAGGGTTACAAAGACACATTTTGTATTCATAAACGTGTTGAAATATTTTACTTTTCTTGAACCGCAAATATTTGAAGAAATGTAGACAAACATATTTAAAATTCACAGCACTTTCTCAAATATGAAGTAGCAGATTAACAAAATGTCAGAACATCCTTAGCTTCAAAAACTGCTCCACCATTTTAGGTAGAGATTATCTCCCAAAAAAAACCCCCCAAAAAACCCATACCAAAAAAACCCCCACAGCCTCTTATGATCATACTTCTCAACTGCTGATATATTCAACTTGTAAATTACTCCCATCTTTAAAGATAAAACAAGCTCTTGCAAGTCATCCTAACCTTTGCAAAATATGAGTTAATATCACCTCACTGACTGGAAGAGGCTGAGGATGGGGATGGGAGTCATGGTATGGAGGCTGGATGCTGGATGTTCTCTGAGCTTCACATGAGCTGAAAAGTCAGCTGTGAGAGATTCCTGGCTTGGTTCAAAACCGTGTGCTTTTACAGCAAATGTACAAGTTAATATCCTTACTCATCAATCCAGCCCATCCTAAGCTACCACCTGGTCCATAAAGACAAAAGGTGTAACAAACT
This sequence comes from Riparia riparia, assembly GCA_020917445.1. NCBI lineage: Eukaryota > Metazoa > Chordata > Aves > Passeriformes > Hirundinidae > Riparia > Riparia riparia. The sequence continues at coordinate 13,374 of JAIXNV010000328.1, forward strand.
TAACAGAAACAATTGACAAATTAAAAAAAATAATAATAAAAAGACAACTTTATATGTAATTTAAAAAGCAACTATATATATATATATAATATATATACACACATATACACTATATATACACACACTATATAGATAGTATTTTATATATTATATTATTACATTAGTATATATATTATATATTATATATTATATAGTATATAGTATATAGTATATAGTATATAGTATATAACATGATATATAGAATACACACACACACTATATATATTTTTGTGTGTGTGTGTGTGTGTGTGTGTGTGTGTGTGTATATATATATATAGAGAGAGAGAGAGAGAGAGAGAGTATATATATAATTTCTTTCCCAAAGAAATTATATATACCAAGTGGCTAACTAACAACAGTATTTTCCTGTGTCCCCTGGGGGACACTACAGGAGATCAGGGAAATTGTGACAAAATCAATTATAAACGATCCTATCGTAGGACTGCCATCATTCCTTCTTAGATTTTATTCAACATGATTGTGCTACTAGTCCTTCCATTGAAAAGTTTAAATGATAAAGAGGCATAAGCATCAATTTTATATTTGAAGCCCCTATACGTGGGATTATCCACTGGGACTGATCACAGAATTACACAGCACAGAGTAATAAGCAAGAAAAAGAAGAAAGAAAACCAGAGTAGAATGAAACTTGCTTTCAGTAATCAGCCCCCGAATATTTAGAAGCTGATGGGCATCCAGAGAGTGTAGAAGGAGTGATTTCTCTCCTTTACACAGCTGCTAGTGCTACAGAGAAAACATTGTTGTTTAGTATTTCATACCTTATACATAAAGTGTGTCTAATGGTTCTGATTTTATGCATAAAAAAATGAAAACTTCATGCAGCTGCTTCTCAATTATGCATCTGGTTATTGTTCTGCAGCTGCAAAACTACCTTGAAGAACCATAAAATACAGTGTGACAAGAGTGGAATAAATACCAGCAGTCATCTTGTACCCTCCTTGTAAAACTTTGCATTTTTTACCACCTGATAAAATTCCTGAATCATAACTATAACTTCTCTTGCCTTCTTTTATGAACAAAAATCCAGTAGTGTACTTAACACAACCGAAACCTGCAAGTGCCCACACTCTGTGGCACACGTTATGTTCTGAATTCAGCAGCTCGTTTCCAGAGTATTTTTGACTTTGTGTTTTACTTTCATGCAGCTATTTTGGAAATTTGATCAGAAATCCAACACAGAGAACAATAAGTCAGCTCAACATTAGTGTCAAACATCTGAAATGAGATTTTGATTTGTTAGCCCCCAAGCCATTACTCATATTACTATAAATCTATTGAATATGAAGACATTTGGTGACAAAGAATGGTTATAAAATATCCAACTAATGTAAGCAGTCTCAAAGCTTGCATTTACTGACTCACACTCAGCACGTAATTCTCTAACGAAGGGAACAGATAAGAAAAACAAAACAATTTGTTTTTCATAACAATGCACTGCAAATTAACTACTTCTGTAATTCCCCTGGAGACAGAGGGTCCATAGAATTTCCATACCTAAAATATTAAAAAAAAAGCCACAATTTGTAAGTTAATTTGAAACAGAAAGGTTCAACTTGAAAAAAAATAACATCCAGCGGTGAGCTCTGACAAAGTCTATTATTAACTTTATTTGAAAAAGAATAAAACTCAAACTCCCAGTTAGAGGAGCTGGAAGTTTTCTCTACCCATTTCTTTTTTGGCACGCAGGATGCAACACATGCAGCTGCTAGCAACAAATGCACGTGTGGCTCCACAGAAAACACCGAGGTGCCAAGGCTTTATGTGGAAAAACATCACTGAGCCGCAGAGGTGGGATGAGACAAGGAGGAAAGCAAAGCAGAGAGCTCTTGCAGGGGGTACCAAGGATGTTGCACTGCTCAAATACTGCTGCAGATAAAAGTTTGCAACTTCTCAAATTCCTCTGCATGAGACACAAAGGGAGGAGGGAAGCAAAAGGGGAGGGAGCAGCAGCAGGATTACAAGATACAAACCAAACCAACCCATGCACACAGAGGAGAAAGCAGCACAACTTTAGGGCTCCTATCCAGGGGAAAAGTCCTGTTGCACCAGCAGCCACTGAGTGTGATATCCTGAAATGAAATCCTAATTCCACCTTGACCGTGCCTTGTGCAGTTCAGCTTCCAAGGCAGATTAAGCCAAAACCCCAAAAAGCAAGGTGTCAGGAAATGAGGAATGTCCATAGAAAGAACTGCTCTGCATAGGTGCTTCACCCCTGGTTTGTTCTGTAGCTGTATCACAGCAAATTCCCCAGGACTTTCTAACAAACTCCCTACTATAGCACATTTGGTGAAGAAAACCCTGCAACATCTTTCCTATCTCCTCTGATTTTCCATGACTGATCTTTCTCACCCAGCAGATGAGGTAAATAAATTGGGTCACTGACATATTGATTACCAAGCCTCCTCCAAATGATCACTTTAACTGCAGCAAACATGTTGCCTTCGTAATTTTTACCCTACTTTAATACTTTCATCATTTTCAGACACAAGTGAGAACCTTAAAGTTGTTTGCACAACCATGATATTTGGGGATTTTTTCCAAAACAGTCAAATCATTGCCACATGGACAAACGTAGGAAAAAAACCCTAATATTTGCAATATTATTTGATAATATTTAAATATCATTTAAACCATGGTTAGCAATCAGTATTTGTCTTCAGATCACACACAGAAACATTACTTTCTGTGATTGCCAAGTCAAGCAAATGTGGGTCTGAGCAAAGCACTGCAGCAAGCAAAAAACCAGTATGCACAGAAATGGCTTTCAGCAGTACACAACTGCTAAATATGTGCTCCAGCTATGCTAAATAGGGTAACAACTGACTGTTCAGCACGGAAAAAAAAAGAAAAAAGGAAGATGATTTTCTCAATCAGAGCTCATAAGGTGGGAGAAGGGCTGAGAAGAAACGAGCAAGTGGGCACAGAGAGGAGAGGGCTACAACAAAAAACACAGAACTGATCAAGGGACAGAAAGAGAGTAAAACCAGAGACATTAACAGATTTTGTGGAGCTTTGAATTGATGCATTCAAGGGATGCCTATGAAGACTACAAATAATGGAGTATTAACAGGTATTTTCTATCACTGAAAAGTGGCTGGAAAATGTAGATTCACTCTAATCTTCGATTTCATCCCTCTGACAAGGCAAAATCCATTAAGTAGAACAGAGAAATACTCATGCTCAGTAACACTGAATGTGGTCCAAAGGCAGCTCATCCACCACCAGTTTTCTATTAAATTTAAAGGATTGTTTTCTAAATACTTACCCATCTGAGAATAGCATCATATTAGTCAATAACTTACAGCATTATTTTGCCTGAAAGAACAGTTTCAGAAAGCTATAATTTAAGTCTAAGGAACTTTAATAAAAGCTGTCAGAGAAAATAAGAGGACTTGTGGGAGAGCTGTTCCTCACCAGCGAGCAAGTTCACCGTGTACAGATCCCTGGAATGCTACCGCAGCAACACAGGATTTTTTTCAACATATGCAGAAAAGGATAACCTGAGTGGCTTCAAAAAATAACTAGTTATAGCCATTGAGGGTTTTTGAGAAGTAACTCATTATGCACAGGTGAAGAATTATTACTTCACAGTGAAGCAGGGAATGGAAAGAAATAGGAAATCATAGAAATGCTGAAAAGCAATTCTGCTACCTATCCTGATGGACAGAAACAGAGAGCAAATTAAATCATGCAACCAACCCCACGATGACAGTAAAAAAACATCAGCTAAGTAGCCAAGTTTCTCAAATAAAACTTTATATAGAGGGCCACTCTGTACAGGACACTCATAGAAAAGCTCTTCCTGGTATAACAAAAAAGAACCTGAATTCACATTTCAAATATCCTCAGAAACATCCAGTTCAAGGATGTTTTTAATTTTCCCCAACATAAAAGCTTAGATTAAATGCAGACAGCATTATCACCAACAAATTCTTCATGATCTACACAAAAAGGACACCATCAACCTAAAGGTCAATTTTTGATCCCTTCTGAATGTAAATTGCTTTCAAGTGGTTTTCACAACTGGTACTAGAGAGGGGAATTTTCAGATAAGGGATCTAAAACAGCACCTAAAAATCCCGTCTTCCTTTTAAATTAAAAAGCCATGGGAAGAAAAAAAAAACTTCAGGAGCTGAGATAGGAAGGAGACTGGTGCTCACATGACCAAGAACTCTTTCAGTATTCTAAAAAATGGTGAATAATAGGTGACAGGTAAATGACCTCATGAAAAGATGCTTCAATAAACCTTTTCTGTTCTTTATAAAATACATGTTTACCTCTCCAGCCTGATATAAAAAGCATGCCTTCAGTCCAAAGCCGAATTTTATGAGTTCCCTCATGCATAAGCAATAGAAATAGGACATGCAGAGGCTATATTTTGTTTTTTTTTGTTTTTTTTTTGTTTTTTTTTTTTAAGAGTGAATAAAAACCTTGCACTCAATTGAACAGCATTTCTCTGTGATGGAGTGTGAACACTGCACCTGACTGATTCCTAAATGTAATGAAACACTCTAAGTGGCTATTGCTTTTGTTAAAATTCAGAAAGAGAAACGCGTGCCAAGTTGCCGGCATCGATTCAGGACTGCCAGCAGTGCCAGCTACCTCTAAGCTCTCCACTGATTCAAAGAGCCAAATGACAGTGCACAGCAACCCCCTCCAGCATAATTACAACCCCTCTCCGCCCTGCCCACCTCCTAGCTCCAAATGATGGGTCCCTGAATAACTTCTACATCAGGCAGAGCACAAAGAGCAGAGCACGGGACTCAAGGGCTTCTGCTGGAGGAGCCCAGAGCAAATGATGGCCCTGGAATGATGCACAGAGCAGGCAGTGGCAATGCACACACAGCACATACATAAGGATTATTTCCTTAGGTGTTGGTGCTACAGTGCAAGGAAAAGAAACAGCAAGTAAGGAAATGCCTCCTCTGGCTAAACAAGCCCTATATTAAGCGAGAATTAGATCAGAAGACTTGTGAGTTAATACAAAAACAGCCACATGAGCTTCTATTCCAGACAAAAATTTGGCTCCCAAGCATTATTTTTTTTTCCTAATAAATAGTTGCACTGAAGTTGCAAGAACTTGTTTACAAATTAAGTTTCTTCAAGCAACAGCATACTGTGCAGCAAAACAGGACAGCATCTTTCTTTCCTCTCTAGAAAACCAAGGAATTTTAACACAAATCAGAACACTATTCTGACTGAATTTCTTGGCACTCTGTAGATATTGCCCTCTCTACAGAAGTTACACCTGAAAATTGCTTAGCACATAGAAGGCAATGAATTCCTTGGGGCTTAATTCTGTATTCTTTATTGTGTACAACTTCTTTTGAAGTCAATATTGGTGATGTCATGTTAATTTTCCTTACATCTGCCATTCTTATCTTAGAAAGGAAAATAAATCAGTCCTTTAGTTCCATTAAAAGTTCTTTGTAGGCTGCCTTTTGTGCAGTTGGTAAGTTTTGAAAGTATCTGAGGAAATTAACATTCAGCATATATATTAATAAAAATAGAGAGAAACAGAGGAAATGCACAAAGTGTAACAAAACTGCTGACACTGGATAAAGGCAAACCCTTTCAAGAAGACATGCATTAACACCTTCCTGACAAGTGAAGACAGTAGAAAAAAATCATCTAATCTCATCTCTTTCCATTGCATCAACAGGAAATCCAACAATAGCAGAACTGGTGAGCACAGGCCCTGCAGCAGTAAAGACAGCTCTGTCAAGCACAAAATAGTTGGTGAAATTGTGAAATTAAATTGTGAATTCCAGACTTTATGCAGACACCCATTCATGACAGAAATTCCTGTCCCCTTATCTGTACCCCTTTATCACACACACAGATCCATATGAGTGATGTAATGCTGAAAGACTATAAAGGAAAATTCTCGTTTCTCCTGTGTTCTTCAGAGCTATAGAAATAATTTCAAAAGAAAAATACTGAACCTTTGACTTTCAAGTTTTGAGAACTTTATCCTGTTTTCACCTTTAAAATACGTTGACAAGCACCTTTTCTTGTTTGAAGAAGCCAAAGTGAAGGACAGCTGCAATGTGGCACACAGCACCTAAAACATCAGATTTTTAAGCAGGACTTGGCAGGGGAGGTTGGCCTCTCCCCATATTTTACTGCAGAATGCCTGTCTATCAACAACATCCCCAAATTGCCTTCACTGGTTATTTTATTTCATAATATTTCATGCCTCCTGTAGGCTGAAGTTTCCCGTTTTCCCGTTATCTTTTTACTTTGTGTGGTTGCATATTCAGCTGCAAATTGTGCAGATAAACCTGAGTGACAGAGACAATATTATTCGGAGGGGTGATAAAGAACATAAACCTGGCAAAATCTTGGAACAACGACGACCACAGTAGCGAAACTGATGTTCTGGATTCTTGGTTTTCAAAGTGCATGTTAGATGTACAAGGACAGCACACCACCAGAATGATAACGAGGATGTTGTTAATTATTAAGTGGATCAATGGAGTGTCAGTCATTCCAACATGAAATAGATTCCACACCATAAACCACAATTCTTTCATGCTCAGTAGTGCACCAGGGCTGAATGCAACTACATCAAATGAAGAAAGGTACCACTAATTTCCACTTTGTGAAGTGCTAACAAGCCCACACAATTAAAATAAAATTTACCTGACGAAGTTGCATGAGCAAATGGGGTTTTTTTGGTTCTGGATTTTACTTTTGCTTATTTAAACACGTTTTGTTTGTTTTTAATAGATGGCTATTTCTGTGGTTTGCAAAGCAAGCAAGCTACAGAAGTTATTTAAAATAAACTTAGCATCATAAAACAGAGGAGGTTCACTGCCTTTAATGGAGTAATTTTTATCTCCAAATAGTCATGGAGATCAAGAATAGCAATAGTTATTGGACAGGCCAATCCATTTATGAGTTCAGTCACAAAGAGGAGAGTTTAAATGCTGTAAGACTGGTGATAAAACTGCCAGAGCTTCAGTTAGCATTCCTTGATTTTCTCAGACATCCAGACATGAGGAAACATTCCAATTTCATGTGCTTTGCTTTATGTCCAACTTTTCCAGTTTGTATTGCTGAATGACCATAACGCTTGCATTTAATTTTTTGTTTCAGATATATTTTCAAATATACTGATTGCCATAAGAAGGTTTTGATCACTGAAAAATGTATCACCTCAATGAAGTTCTGGAGATTGAACAAGCCATTATGCTAATGCTACTCAGCTACTCGAGCTCTGATGAGATCTTGGATATGAGTAAGTTGTGTTAATTTACCTTCCAGAGTGCAAAATTGAAATGCATTTAACTAAGTGGCCTGTGCATTATGTAAAGCATCAACCAAAAAACCTTGCTGTTACTCCACAATTAGACCACAATAATGTCTGACCTCTGGCATTTTGATGTTTGATGTATTAACAAAAGCTAAATGAAAAGAGGAAAACGGTACAACTTTAAAAAGTAGAAAAAAATACTTCAGTTAGAACAGATTGACAAAGTACTTCAGTCCTTTCTTTTTGAGAGAAAAGCTATTACATAAATTTCTTTCTGACCCCCATTATCATCTTTTGTTCACCACACCAGAATGAGGTTGTCAGAGAAACAAAATAAAGCTCCAGAAGCAGGGTCTTCTCTTTGAGCAACTGTCATATTCTTTTGTGATGGTAACTCAACTCACCTTTTCTATTTCTTCATCAGGACACACACATGAACAAATATCTAAGCATTTTTTTTAAATTGAGAGGCCACAACCTTTTCCTTCCTTTGCTTTTTAATAGAGTAATTTTTGTTTGAAAACAGCTTTTTACACAAGTCCATTTGTCGCATATCCTTAAATTCTATCAAGTATACAATAAAAAAAAAAGTCCTCAGCAACTATTCATGACATTCTGAAATATTATAATGCTAATTAAAGAATTCACATTGCATGCTGCATGCAAAACATTCAATAAAAGAAGTTCTAAGTATTGCCACTATAAACTCGTTCTTATATAAAATCAAGCATATATTTATGGTCTGGATGAAATATCAAAGCTTTTCAGTAAGCATGAATTTAAAGACTGTTTAGGCTTATTAGAAAACAATTTATTTTCCAGATTGCTACCCAGTGAACCAGAGTCCCCCCATTATCAGTCAACTTACTCAGTCTCTGAGCAGCCTCCAGGGCATCATTTGCAGAATCAGCTACAAAGAATCTCTGAACTGTAACCCCATGGTCTGCCATTATTTTTTTGCTTTGGTACTCCTGCAAGTTGAGCCATCGTCTAGGGGTTAATTGAACAGCCTACAAAAAACAAGAGAGGAAAATAACACAGTGCTCATTAAGAACAGTTCATGAGACAGCCCACTGAGCTCTTCCACCTTATGGCTATCTCAAACCAGCAGTTAAACACCACCCAGAGAAAAGGTAAAACACATACTGATTTACCTAAGTGCCTTTTCTTAACATTTGTGCATCCCAAGTACTCTGAAAGCTACAGATATTTTTTAAAAGCTCCACAAGGCTCACGTGGCCAGACAAAATGTCTTGCATTTAGTATCAAGGCAAATTTGGCTTGAACTCCAAAGTCTATTTTTGCTTCCATGTTATCCTCTGCTATAAAAATAGTAAGACTTACATTAAAAACAAATTCAGTTTCATGTTAAATATCCTTATTATCCAACATTTCATCTAACTCCTCCCTATAAAGTTACTTCCAGTGATTCTGTGTGTTTGTTGAAGTATATTTGAGAAGAAAAAAACAACTGACATGGAATTAGCATTATTCTGTAAGAAACTATGCACTAACACACGCATTTTCAGTGGTCTGCTATCTCTGCTTTGCTCGTTGTGCTTCTTCTCAGATTTTTGTCCCGAGATTCAGGTGATTTTAGAGTCTTTTTGCCTTTTGCAAAGCCCTGAGATGGATGAAGAAAGAGACAAGAGTCTTCAGCTTTTGGTTTTCAAGGTTGCACGCTCTGTTTATTGTTTCTTATCTTACAATTTTCTCAGTGCCCAACAAAGGTCTGTGCAGCTGCCTGGGCATCTGACGATTCCCCCCGCACTGGGCTGTCTCTATCTTTTATACTAATTGTTATGTGTTCTTTATTTATCATTATTTACCAATACCTAGCACTTATACTAAACAGATCATCCCTACTTTGACCCAATCTCCTGAAACTACTTTGTGCCACTGTCACTGCAGAAAATTGAGTGAATGAAGAAAAAAGAAGAAGCAAAAGACAATGCCTAAAATCTTCCATCTTGCTCCCATCCACTTCCATACTAAAAACCCAAACCTACTGTTTTGCACCTTGTGATAAGCTGAACTACTATCTTTCACGCTCTTGTAACCGGCAATCCATCCCAGAGTGCAAGAAGCCTCTTCCATGGACTGGGATCAAAGCCAGTGTCTTCCTAGGCTCTGTGCCAGGGTCCCAGACCCCCCCTGTCCAGGTCCCAGACCCCTCTGCCCAGGTCTCTGACCTTCCAGGGCAACCAAAGGAACGCCCTGGACTCCAACAGCTTCTAAGCAGGTTTTGTTGAGGACACTAGCACAAGCCACATCAGCCATGCCGGGCCAGCAACAGCTGGAGAACAATTCCCTCCTCATTCCCAACGTGCCAGTTCAGATGCCCTTCTGGCCGTACAAACACATCAACACCCCGTGGGTACAAAGATACAGCAACCTTACACACACAAAAACACCACATTTGCTTGTCCTGGCAGGAAATGTCGAGACTCTGCAGAAGTCACGGGATCTTTACTCAAAGGTTTGAAGAAAGGACACATTTCTTCACACTGGATAAAACGCTCCGCACAAAAGCAATAATTAAGGAGCTGGAGCTGACTCCTGGCAATGGTATAATGCCATTTTGAGCCAGCCAAAGATGCTTCTCCCACATGGAGAGACAAACTGCTGTCCCCCTGGCAGCCAGCCACAATCAGTTCTTGGTTTCTCCTGAAGTAAGGAACACAGCATGCAAGCCAGTGCTATGTATTTAGAAATGTTGGACAAAGAGGATTATTTACTATATTAATACTTTCATCTCTAACAGCTTGATAAAAAAATTATTAATTTAATGCAACTTTATACTGAAAACAAAAACTCTCCATGCTGAAGTCTTTCAATCACACACCCTCTCACAATACTCAAGGTTTACAGGCTGAGTTGTCTCAAAAGCAAACTCCCATCTGTTCTATTCTCTTTGAAACACAGCACAAAAGACTGATGCATAAAGAAAACACAAACCCATCTTTCACAGTATATAACTGCATGTTTTCTGTAAAAGTGACTCCCACTGAACTTAAACAGTTACAAATAGCTCAGGATGACATTTTAAACCCTTTTATGCATAGCCTGATTAACATATTTTAGAGGAACAAAATGGCATTGTCAGTTTGCTCTATGGCTATCTCTAATTCTACACATCATACAGACACCTCATATGATTTATATTCCTCCATTCTATTCACAGAAAAAATGTTATTACAGTTATGCAAAACTTCAAATGTAGGGTCAAAATTTAAAGTCTCTTTCATAATTGTTGACATTTAATTTGTTTTCCTGTTATAAATTCTCTTCTAGACTCTAGCAATTATCACTTCAGGATCATTTCCACAATGGAATTAACACTAGGGACCAGGAGGAACCCTTTTGGTTTATCTAAAAGTTTCTACAGGTCAGTAATAGAGCTAATAAAATTTTAGTCACTGGTTTTATAATTTAAGACCAAGTCTTCAAAACAGCTTTTATTCATAACTTAGAACAATAAATCAGTTTCACATGTAGGTATTACTAAGCTGATCTAAATCAAATAAATAAGAAGGAAAATATTCCAAAAATTTCTTTCTGGGGAAGACTTTTGTGGCTGTTGCTTGATGGGAACTGCAGTGACCTCTGCTCCCAAACACCCTCTCAGCACCTCACAGGTGTTTTTGGGATGCAACACCTTTCCAACTCAAAAATATAACTCAAAATGTCCCACAGAGCTACTCCACTGATGAGATGCTAAAAATTATATTGCATATGCATAAAGTGCAGACATACATAAGCATACATACCCAGTCTCTTATAAAAATTGGACAATTAATATTAAGATATTATGACAATATTTCTTTCCTAAATTATGAATCAGACCAGCCTGAGGAACACAGAAAGGAAATAAGAAAAATTCCTTTGAGAAGTGTCAAAGCAGTCCTAAGGGACTGCTAACAGAGACCATCTTACTGAGTGCCAACTGAGGACTCCAATCAAGTCTTTGCACAAAAAACAAATTGCTGCTTGTGAATGAACTGCTTGATAAAATTAATGAGTATCTGAAGTCTGTACCAGAAGCTCTGAAGAGCAAGGAACATGAAAAACTTGCTTTAAAGCCCGTGCAGGATACACACCATATGTCACGAGGACAGCAGGAAGACTAGAACAGTTACAAAAGATGAAATAAAGCACAAGCTCTGAACCTGTAAAGGTGATGGCTCTTTCAAGACCATCCTGAAAAATCAAAACAGCTGTGGACATGCATTTTAGGGTGAAGACAAAAAAAAGTGACCACCAAATCCCAGAAACATGATGCTTCTTTGAACCAATTTCCAGTCCAAGATGTTTCGGGTGCAATCAATTGGAATTTATACAAGGATCTTGAATTCCTACCCTCCAAATACATTTCTACCAAGCATTCTCAAAAATTTCAGATGGGCTTCAAATGGCCTAAATTCTTGGGCATCATAAACTTTTATGCATTCTACAGATAAATCCACACATAGGACTGACAGTAAGAGCACAAAGGCACAGCCTCAGAACTCTAGGGAAGAGACTACAAAGGTTGGAGAGAAAGCTGTTTCCCACAGACAGTATTCCAGAGGCAGCCATAATCCAACCCTACCCCCTGCAACTCATTAGGAGACTCTAATCCAGCAGAGAACACAACTTTGCCATCACACGTCTTTGTTTTACTAATTTTCCTGTTTTACAGCCATTTCATTGCTTGCAGAGCATTAAACAGCACTGCCAGATTTGCCAATTCAGGCCCAGCTCTCAACAAAGACAGACTAAAGAATTACATGGTAAAACAGCATTAGAATAATAATCTCCATCTGAAAGAGAGAATGGGGGGAGCAATTTAAGGAGAACCTAAAACACTGGAAAGCAGAGCCTAGATTTTAGTAACTTCTGTTCATTATTGATTCTCATCACCTTCTAGTCCCAGCTTATCTGTGCTTGAATATTTTTACCTCCTCTCCCCACACATCAGTCAGAAAAAAAAATCAGAAAACACCAGAGATGTCAAATCTTTCCATGAAGCTCAGCTGACACCCAGTATGTTCCAGAAGCTCAAGATGCACCCGTGTTTCATCTGTGTCTTTATTGCAAGGCTGGAGTAGATCCTGTCCCACCTGCCTCTGGAGAAGAGACTGGAAATTTTGTGTGGATTTTAGTAAACCCTCACTCCCCGTGTCACACCTCATCTTTCATCTTCATAAGATGACAGACAAAGAACGAGAAAATTTTCCACTGGTGGCATTTTTCTGTTATCTTTTCGTAGCAGAACCTTGTGTTGTGTATTGATGTACACACTGAAGATGCAGAGGGGCTCTGATTTGAGATTCAGATCTGCCTGGTAAATCAAAAGGTGTTGTTTATTTTTAAACCACAAATGAGGTTTAAGAATAAATCAGTTTGTAAAACTACGAAAGCATTACTAGCAGCACACAGAAAATAAAATATTGTTATTTAAAATAATAAAGCTTTAAAGAGGAATTAAATTCATCCTAGTAAGATATTTCTTGAGATTAATTTCTAATGTAAGTGCTTATCAAAGAGATTAATATGGCTCTTTTACAACTGATAAAATTTCCTGAGAGGCCGACAACAACATCAAAAATCACAAAACTCAAGTAAGTGGAACAAAAGGCCTCAACTGAGCAGTAACATGAAGTGAGATGAAGGGAGAATTATTTCATCGAGTACAAATTTCAAACCATATTTTCTCCTGCTAGAAATTATTTGGCTAGAATTATTTAGCATTTTCCAAAAGCACAAAGTATTGGTTGGGCGTTACCTCTAACTTCCCTTTCCTTCTCCAGTCTCCAAGACTGCTGTTACCAGACAGAATCACACTAATGTAGATCAAAAGTATAAAGAGTGAGGAGGATTTAGAAAACTGCTGTTACTAGGAATTGTATATTTTGTTCTGAACAAGCTTTGTGTTCAAAGTTCCTTCTTAATATAAGCAGAGACCATATTTGGTCCCACAGCATGACTAAATGAGTAGCACACACATGAAGAAATCAAGTATTTCTTTTTGATCATCTTAACAAGGTCAGGTTTTGCAGAATTGTATCTGTGGTTTATTGACTACTACTAGAGAAAAAATTGATTCTTCATATAACCTGCATAACCTCTTATTTACCACCTTTTTGTTTGGTGGTTTTTTTTTTTTTTTTTTTTTTTTTTTTTAATAAAATGCTAAAGGCTCTGCACAAACAACGTATTTGTGGAGCAGTTGCATTATTCTTCCACTATTCAATTTTCCAATTCTTTAGATACAGGAAAAAAATATATTATTTAAATAACAAGGGCTAAGAAACTAGCAACTTAGTTAAACTGCGGTGGAACTACAAGTACATTTTCTAGCAGAAATTTGCTTCCATATTAAAAAAAAAAAAGCAAACAACCAAACCAAACTAAAAACCAACCAACCAAAAACTGCCAAAAAACAGAAAGAAAACAAAACCACAAAACCACACAAAAACAACAACTCCCCCCCAAGAAATAATAACACAAAAAACAAACAAACAAACCTCCAAAAAAACCCCACCCAAACACATTTAGAAAACACTGCAACAGAGGCATCATTGTTATATATGCAGCATTAACTACTCTGATATAAAACATCTTTCAGATGACCCAAGAGGTATCTTTTGAGAGCTTGCTTTTGGAAAAAGAAAACACACACACCTAAAACCAGAAGAAAACTGTCTTAACACATTCATCAAGAAGTTTGCAAGTTGCATGTTAACTATTTTATAAGGTGAAAACTCTGCTCGAAAAGAAATGTTTCATACAAGCACAAAACAGGAGCAGCATCAATAAACCCAAACTCCATTGGATTATGTCACTGATTATTTCTTACCTGAACCTATATGCTCAGGATAAGGTTTTCTCATTCTTTGGCCTCCCTGGTAACACATCCAAGGGTGACTTTTTAAAATTGAGTAAATAGAACAGAAAGAATCACTTAAGTCTGTTCTGTAACAAGTATATGAAGAAGCTGTCAATAAGAATAACTGAAAGGTCAAGTCTGACAAACAACTGAAGATTTAGGTTATATCCTCTATTACAACTGAGGCCTCTCGGTCTTAAAAATATCAAATTTTAAAAAATGTAGTGCCATTTCATGCCTAATTCCTCATGGAACTACCTTGGCTAACTATCCACAACTAAGTATTTCACCTTATAAAGCCCAGCATTCATGTGTAGACCACTTCCCTAAAAAAACCTCTAAACATAAATACTTATTTTCTCTTGGTAAGACTCTACTTTTGTAAAATGCCAAAGGATTCTAGCTTGGGGAAGAGAATCCAGTGTTAATCAACTATTAAAGAAAACAAAACCACCACTAAGCAAATTTCTAGGATAATTGAACGTCCCTTGACACACCTATGTAATTTGAGCAGCTCTACTGTTTTCATTAGCATAGCTTAATGCATTTTATTGCATGCCTGCTCAAAGGAAGACACACTTTAACGTCCAACATTCCCTTTTCATTCCCAGTATTAATATCAGAAAACAAAGATGGACTTCTTAAAAGCACCTGGCAGAAAAGCTGGTCAAATAAATGCCCACTTCTTTCTTCCTTCTCTGTTGGTTCCACTGAAGCCAAGTAGCTGTAACTGCTCATAAATCCTGTGCCAGTATGAAACAGTTCTAGCAACAGAAATTAGCTCTGCATGAATATAAATTCTATGTCAAATATATAAATTATCAGGTTTTATAAACTTGGACTTTATTGTAATGGTTGCATTGGAAATAAGTCGATTGGGAAGAAAAAACGTGGTGTTTTTGAGGAGGCGAGGAGATATATTCTGTATCTGAAATTAAATGGAGATGTATTTAGTGCATGTGATCAAAAAGAAATGTCTGTCACCAAAAAAATCTATTTGCTTAGCCAACACATTCCACAGCATTCCAGTTTATTCAATTTGTGCACTCTGACCTGTAATACAATTCCAAGCACATAGGAAGGAAAGCAGATACACAAAGATGACAGTAATGAAAGAGCAGACCATTCATCAATATGAGGCATAAACCTTTATTATATTTATTGACATACAGTCTCTGAAATTGACAAAGATGTAGAAGTTTCTCTCAAAAAGAAACCATCAGAAATAAACTAAACTGAATACCCTCATATAAACTACTTCAGGTAGAGACACATTTTATTGGGTCATGTACTTAAAATATACCACACAGGCCACTGAAAACAAACTAAAGCACTTATTTCAGTCTGCTGGCAGTGCCCACAAAATGTGTAAGTTAACTCGAGAAGAAAACAAAAATTTAGCAAAACGGCACCACACTAAACAGAAGTTTATCACAAATATAAGTCATTAAAAGCAAAACTATGCTCTGTAGCAAAGCAAGTTTTTCAAGCATGAAAGAAAATGAAAAGAGTTGTGGTAAAGAGTTGTGGTAAGGCTGATGGGCTCTAAGCTGTCCCATGGAGCCACACCACACATCCCCTTCTCTCCATGGACGGCCAACGCTGCAAACCTGGGGCACACTATGGAAAACAGGACAGAAAACGTCCTTCCCAAATAATCTCCTGTTGGCTGCCACAAAGCAGCAATTTTAATCTTCCAAAGCAGCAGCTAGCATCCAGGTCATCCCATTCAAAAGCCATAGAGGAAACTGTCTTGCATCAACATCCCAAATTGGCCACTTTAGCTGGGATGCCATATGGCAGCCAGGTCCCTCTGGTACCAGCAGAGTCCAGCAGCCTCATCCAACACCAAGCATTATCACCAAAGTCTCAATCGAGACCTCTGTGATATATTTCTGAGGAATGAAATTGATTCTCTGAGCTAGTTTAGGAAGAAGTCTTGAATATTTCCCTGACAAAACCAGTTTCCATACTTTTGTTCACAGCAGTCAGGAATTGCTGATTTTTTAGTCCGCATCAAAGCACCATAAGCAGACCAGGCCTTAAATAAGAGCATTTGGTTTTAAAATCTACAGGTACGTCTTTTAACATTCCATTACTTATTCCTACAAATGGGAATTCATTTTAACTGACTTAAAACCAACACACAAACTTTGGCTAACAGCTGTAGGGCTTTTAGTTCCATATTTATTCCTGAAAATATAGCACAAAAAATAGCTTGAGCAGTAAAATACACAGAAAAAACCCAAAAAACGATCACATTTCCCAGTTTTCTACAGGCTAATGCATTTTGATCAATAAACTGCAGGGGCAATTTACTGTTTTATACCAATGAACCATACACTCACTTTTCAGAACAAGTGAGATGTGTCCATGCAATAAAGGTTTATGAAACCTAACTTCAAATAAAATAAAAAACATACGTGAAGTATGGCCCTACATTTTTGTTTAGTAAATCTAGGTTGCCTGTACTGGTGGATAATTCCTACTATTCCTAACATCTATGACTCTTTGAAACAAGATGCTTGTGTTAAATAACTAAATGGTTCTCTTCATATACTCAAAAAATACAGAAAAAAGAAATGGGGGCTTTTTTATAAAAGAAGCTCATTGTCATTATAATGATTAGGATTACTATTGCTAAATTGTTTAAAAGAATTGGACTCAAACAGTTGAGGGGGTGGCCACGAGCTTGGAAAGCATAAATTTTAAGTATTCCAAGTTTACAAACTTCGGAGGAGTGAAACAGGCCACCACCTCTGCTCAGAATGCAATCAAAACAAGTACTTAGTTAATTTTTCCCCTGAATACTTCCCACAGTTCAAGGAATAGCCAATTTTGCTTGCCACACATTGCAAGATTCTTTTTAAGGGGAGCCACTGCAAACCAGAGAGAGGAATCACAGTGCATCACAGCAGGAAAAACAAGATGGTGACAAACATGAAAGAAACAAAGGGAAGAGTTTTGTTAAACTAGTAACATGTCAATTTTAGAGAAGGAAGCTATTTTAATGGAAAAACTAGAGAACGTATATTTAGGGATCTCATCCTGTTTAGTTAAGAGAAACTACTTTTCTCCCATCACCAGGCAGCTGTGATTATTCTACCACAACCTAATAAATCACAGATACCAAGCACAGATTACCTACCTGTAGGTAACAAAGCACACTAAACTAATTGATGCCAGTTGACATCACTCATCTGAGGCAGTCACCAATTACTGACAGAACAATAATTTGTTTGTTTAATGAATATGCTAATTTTCTGAACTCTCATTTGACAGATACATAGGCAATATTGATGAGTTCCATAAGACATTATAAAGTATGGCTGAATTATTTCAAAACAAATTAAAGCAGAAAATACTGTACACTATTTAATGGAATGATAAAAGCCTGGTAGTGAGTGAATCCCCTGGGTGAACTCTCTGAAAAAGGCACAAGTTCTCAGAAGTGCCTGGATCTAAACACCTACTGCTGCTGATGCCTTGTTGGGACTACCTAAAAACTAGAGGCTAGACAGAATTAAGAGAATAAATAGCTGTTGTATTTATTGAAGGGTCTTCAGGTACATTTAGGGCACATGAAGTCCCTCTGGGGCTAGACCTGAAAATGGATGATTTGTCATGGGTTTTTATACTTTTATAAGTTTGGTCCATTTGCATATTGGGGTTAATCTTCCAATCACAGCTTTGGGTAATGAAGTCATTTACCCCAAGTTTGCTCCCCCCAACTCACTTTTGTTTACATTTCTCAGGGTCTGAGACAGTGAGGTGTCTTTGATTCCCATGCCTAGAGAGGAACTGTTTTCCATTTCTAGAGGAATGGGAGAGCAGCAGCTAACACTGTATATGGAGTTCAGAGTTATACCCTAAAGAACTGCAGCATTACAAAAACGTGAAAAATAGAAAAGCTAAACACCTAAGGCATCACTACACCTGGGAATTCACCCCAAGGGATTTGGATGCTCCTGGACACAGGTAAGGGACTGTGTCCACCTGGTGAGCAATGCCAGAGCTCCACAAACCCCTGCACAGGCACGTGTGAACAGGACAGAAACTGTCCAGGGGATGCACTGAGCCCCAGGACTGAGGGATTCCCAGCAGGGACACTGGAGAACTTTGCATTTTCCCACACAACCACCTGCAGTACCTCTGTTACTAATAAACCCTATGCAAAAGCTGGCTCATCTGCAGATTTAGTGCAATGCAACATGGCCCTGGAAACAAAGCAGTGATTAAATTTTCAATTCGTAGTTCGTTTTGCTTGTGTTGGGGCTGCGTCTAGTTTCTCTTTTTCTCTCTAAATAATTTTAAGTTCCCAAATTAAGAAGGAAATAGAAATTGGTTTTTCACTCAAGAAAGGAATCACTAGAAGCAGTATCTGTCAATTTGTAATCATTTATTCATACACAATTTAAATGAGAAACAATATTAAGTTCTCCTTTGAATTTCAGTTTTACCAAAGGAGTTTCATTCCAATAATACTACAGAAATGAACAGAAATTTCTATCAAATAAACACCTATAAAATATCCTCTATGTGATACAGCCAAATAAGCCACATTTCTGCTTTTTAAGAAGAAAATAGAGTCAGACACAAGGGACTGCAGCAGGGAGCACTTTTAGGCAGAGTAGGAAGGTCTGACATTTTTGTGTAATACAGGACAGTTCAAAGTAGCAAGATCCTGCAGAAACCAATTATAAAAAGAACAGTTTCAGCCTCAACCTGAACAGCCTACCCAGAATGTAAAAATTAACCTGGGAAAGTGAATGATTTAACTAAAGAAATAAGCCTACTGGATTTGACCCCAAAGTCAAGTCATGAATCAAACTCCCTCACTCTCCCCCAATCCGCTCAGTGAAGTGGGAGAACCCTCCCAAAACTCGTTCACTAGCTGAACTGCCAACGTTCCAAGGTAATTGAATCTAAAAATATGTGCCTCTATTAATTTTTTTTCACATTAAAATTAAAATTCCACCATTACTGGGGAGGTGTGGGGGTGTTAAACATTCCATTCACTATCCACTGACTCAAAATTAACTCATTAATAAATATATTAAATATTCATTAGGATTTACCTCTTCTACCTTTAAAACAATGTTCCCTTCCACTAAAAGATGTATTAAAATGCAATGACATATCAATCAATATTTATTAGGAAACATGTAATGATACTTCAACATTCCTCTTTATTTTTGACTCAGTGCTCCCTTTCCTCTCTCAATGGTGGAATCCCTCAGCTGGTGAAGAGGAACATCAGGAGTGTGACCATCATTTCTGAAGTGGCTGGATGCTGGTGAGGCTTTCTTTGCTTTGTTTCATTAAAGCCCACTATCTAAATCTTTCCACAGTGGCTCCAACAGAAAACAGTACAATTTTCAATTTTGCTGTGCTTTAACAAATTTCATGGAAACAGAAGAAGATTTCAGGAGGCAGCACTCATCTCCTTCACAATTCTGAAATTTAGATTAGAAAACCATATAGATTGGATTAAAAAAACAGATCAGTATCTATTCATGAACCTTTCCCTTTCAACAAAACCATAGCAATAGGCACATAAAATCCATAAAGTTTTAGAAACATCTCAGTTATGTCTTGTATATTTCACAGTATTGTAGATTAAATGGTAAGGACAGTAAATGTACTCAGGGTGGAAGTGGGACTGAAAATCCTGACTGCATTAACAAAATGAATGTAATGACTTCCTTACCAGTTCTCCTGAATGTTCTTGCTTGCTGTCTACTGCAAGAAACCTTTTTATTCAAGGGTTCCTGAATGCCTGCCCTACCATGTTCTTTTGACTTGATCCTGTACTCCTCCTTGTCCTTCCATAATCAGTCTGATTGCAAACTGATTGATGGCAGGCTTTACCTCTGCCCTCTCCTGGACATGATGGAGGGTGGTGCGATGTTCTTCCACTGCACGGCTCAGTCAGGTCATTAGCTGCAGAAAACACAAAATCAGACTACACAATTCTCTCCCAATATGCCTTTGTATCTTCCAGCATGCTTATATATGTACAAACTCAGCTTTCTGATTTATCCTTCTGTTTACTCCTCATGCAAGGAAGCAGACACAAGAATGAACTTGAAGCGAGTCCTTCATTCATTGCAGATCTGAAGTCTCCAGTAACGATTACACTTTACAGACTTATTTACAGCTTGCTTACACTCAGGGATTTTGACAGCTATTCTGTAAATACATTCTCCTACATAATAAGCTCCATTGTAAACTTCCAGAAACATGCACGGGGTCAGACTTGAGTTTCTTCTGTCATTCTTGTTCTCCTTATCTCACAAAACCAGAATATGAGCTCACATCCTTGTGCTCTACAAGGCAGATCCTAGCAGCCACCACCTGAATGATACTTCTAGGTGTCTGCATGTATGGGTTTGTGAGGACTACAGTCCTCAAAAGTAAAAGAGGAGAGGGTGGGAAGAGTGTCCTCTTCACCAGTAAGACCCTGACCTCTCTTCTCCATTTCCCACACCTTGTTCAGCAGCTGTTCCAGTCAGGCTGCTACAGACTGACCTCCAAATAAAGCAGGACATCACCAAATCCCTGACTGCATCCTACTGCCCACTCGGGGGAGTATTCAGGACTCTCTTTATATGTGATCAGTAAAATAAAATGTCTGCAAATTAAGTGACAGCACCCTTGTGACCCTGAGAAGTTCTGGGATGAATTTTGGTTGCTGTGGACAGGCTGCCTGAGCAGGGCTGAGCACACCCCAACCCATGAACCTACATCTGAACAGTGAACCATTAGCAGCTTCCAAAAACCTTGAATGGCAGGTTCTTTGTTCTGTGGGATAACATGAAAACTGTCTGGATCAAACAACATGCAGAAGGTCACGTCACAAACAGGATGTCACAAAACAAAGCTGGCTGCCCAAACACCCAGCTGCCAGTCCACCCAAAGGGCCAAACGATGCCCCCCGATCCTCGCTGCAGAAATTGCTGACAAAATTTTCTTTCCTTGCATTTTTAAACCAAATTTCAGCCTAATAAAACAGTATTAAAATTCCTTATTGTACATCACATGTGCCCAAAGAGCAAGCATATCTACAGAAGCTTTACACCGCTGGAATAGATTTTCAGAGCCTTTGCTTGGGTAAAGGAAGAACATGAATTCCCAGGTTCAATTTCTGCTTTTGTCAATGCTCTCACCATCAGAAGTTCTGCTTTGCATTAGTAATTAATTTTAGTCAAATTATGTTCATTTTGCTTATTTTGAACTTCAAAGCTTTAAGAGAAGCATACTTTCCTGACCTAAAAAGTAAGGCTTTGAAGTATCTGATGAAAATAAACTCACTACCAAATACAACTGCATAATCAGTTGCAGAAAATACTGTAACACAGCCCTTGCCTTGGCAAATGAAAGAAGATTGTTGGTGATATGCACAACACATTCAAGAAGTGAAATAAGCCATCCTCTCCATATAAATCAGAAATATTCTTTTATTTTAAGAATCTTGAGGGGAAATTTTGTATCTTTGTTCTGACCTTTAAGAAGTGTTTAAGTTCCTAATTTTCTACAAGATTAAAATGATATTTTTATGCAACTATGAAGAAATGCTCTAAATAGTAAACATCGACAGGAAAAAATAATTCTAGAACTCTTGTACCACCAAACATGAGACAAAGTAACCGCTATCAATTTGTTTCTTTCCTGCATGCAAATTCTGCTTCTTAAGTTATTACAAAACTCAAAGCATATTCAATAAGATGAACAGAAATGTTTCTGTATTCATATCTCAAGTAATCATATCTATCAAAGAAATGTTTCACGCCTACCATACCCTGGAAGAATGCTTTTTCAAGTGTTAAAAGTCGCTGATATTTTAAGAAAAACACCAATAAAATGCCAATTTAGACAGTTTGAGCTCCATTTTTCATCACAGAGAATGAAGTATGAAACATAATCACAGGTTTTTTGTTCCAGTTCTTTAATATTGAAGCCAAATCATGATAATTTCCAACTACCCGACTATGTCATCACAGAATATGACTTGGAGCACTAAGCAACATAACACCTCCAAGCAACAAAAATGCAAATACCCATGGTAGTAAAAAAAAAAAGAAATACAGGAAAAGTATCTACAGAAACAGTTTCACTGCATGTCTAAGTAATATCTGGTTTATCCCACCAGTCCAAAATGATCTGTACCAATTTCTTCCCTAGAAGCAGCAAGAAAAGACTGGTACCCATTTTTTGTTTCAATCAGCATGGTTCACACCCTTTATTGATAATAAGTCTTGGTTTTAATTAGATCATTTGACCTAGACTGACATGAGGCAAACTCTAAGAGACAAAGATTCAAGAGGCAGAAAGACTTCAGCTACTTGGGCAGAGCTGGGGAGAAATCAGAAATTGCCCAAAATAATCAGTGAAAGTCAGCCTTTAATAGGAAGCCAAACATGAAGAATATTTTTCCTTCCTTTGCAGGTAATTTCTTTATTAATATTTCTCCACTGTTTATACCTAATTATATAAATTCACTCTGCTGCCATTGTCAAATCTCAAAGCAAGCTTAGGACACTACAAGAAGCATCATTTCATCATCCTCAGAGACTCTGACCTTAAAGCAGGTTTCTACATTTCTGACTGTAAGGTAAACTTTAATCCAGTGAAACAGCACTTCCAAGCCCAAAGGATGACGGCATTACTCCACTGATTAAGGAAACTGGGACTATGCCCAGCCTTGTTCCTTGTGTCTTACCGCAGCCCATGCTGTATCCAGAAATAAACAACACCAGAAATAAACAGCCACTGTTCTTCCCTCAGCTTTTCCCCACAGGGAGCTGCCAGGGCCCTGCCCAGTTCTTGCTCCATGTGAGGTTCAGTAGTTTCTCCTGTTGTCAGCTCCTCATTTGGAAGCTGCTATCACTCTCCAGAAACCTCCTGGAACTCTTGATTATGTGTTCCCTGCGGTGCTGTCACTCCAGCAGAACCTGGAGGGAATGAAGTCCCCTGTGAGGACCAGGACCTGCTGACTGAGCTTCCTCAGCCGTCTGCAGCTTCACCTGGTTCTCGCTGATGGAGGTGCCTGCAGCAGAAACGTACAGTAACCCCGTCAGTGATGTCACTGCGCCCACAAATCCTGACCCGCGGGTTCCCAGCTGCGTCACCAACCCTCCCTAGATGGAGCCCCAGCACTCCAGCTGCTCTGGACTCCTGTTAAATCATCTCGCATCACGTTGAAAAGCAAGCTCTAAATAGCTGTTCCTCTACTTCCAAAATTTATGGCATTACCTTGGACTGTTTTAATCGGAGCCATTTAACTGAAAAACAAATCTAGACTGCAACTCTGCATGAAAGAATTCATTTAAAGAGATTCACTGTTTCCAGTGTGTTTGGAGTGACAGAATTGAAGACGATAGAAAATTTAAGGGAAAATACAATTTCCATGCCATCTTCAGACCTTAGCAAGTACTATCTTGACAATAAAAAGGTTCCTTTTAATGGGCTTTTCATCTTTAATTATCATGAATAACTCTATGTTTTGTTCTACCCATCAGTGTTATGTACAATTGGCGCACGGAACTCCAATAATTGGAATTTCCCTGACATTTTTATACCAATTCTCTCTATGAACAATTTTTATTTTTTTTTTTTTAATTACACAAGGCAGTAAATGCTTTCTAGGCTGCCATGAAATTAGCAGATGTCAAATGAAACTGTCCTTTTGTCCACAGATCCTTCAGAGGAAGATATCAAAAGATGATGAAGTGTTCCATTAGTAATCTGTGTCTGGGTTTTAATTTGCAGTTTTGTATTTTTCAGTCAAAAGTCTTGGACAAGCAGGCAAACCTACCAAACACGATCAAATATCTCGCTTAATTTTTCATCCCTCCTGACAATTCTTACCGAAGTTTTGCATCTCATGAAGAATTTAGGTGGACAAGAGTTAAGATATCAAAGTTAAACTAGTTTGCGTCCTCCTGACACAAACTGAGGCTGTTTCTTACAGCTTACTTTGCTCAGACTCCAACCCAGACTGTGATTCTATGACACACAAATTAAAGAGAAACAGGATAGAGAGAAATTGATCTGTCACCAAGTGCTACCCATGTGCAAGGTAAGTAAGCACAAATTAATAATAATGTATCACAAAATATGTTAGAAAGTCTTTTCTCAAATGAAAGAGTCTTGGAGTTAAATATCCTTACCCACATTCAAGCCCAACGGGCTTGTGAGCTCCTAGAGTTTTACGATTTTGGAGTCAAAGCTTATAAACTCTCAGATCAACACAGAAACAAAATTCATTTCAATTTTGGGATACAGACACTTATCATTTAGGGAAACCCACAAGCGGTTAGAAAGAGACCAGAGAGAGCACGGGAAGAAAAAAAGCTCACGGGTAAATCTGCTCAAAGCAGCAAATTTTAAACAAAACAAAACTTGTATTTATTGAATATATTTTGAGTTTTCTGTATAAACTGTTGACTGAAGAATTAAAAAAGATGTTCCAACAAGTAAGTGGAAAAATAGCAAGTCTTTAAATTCTTTCACAGTTAACATTTAGCCACTAATTATACAAAAACATCACCATCAGCATAATGTCACAAACAAACTAAAACGCCAACCTAGGGTTTTAATTTTCATTACCACAATAAAGGATGGCTTCAGCTTACAGTTTAGAATCTGTTTTAAGTCTCGCTTGTGCTACAAAGAATTCAGCAGCACAGCATACCTCCACTATTAAGGTATTTTTCACAATAGTCAATCTTAATTTCTATTTGTTTCATACCCACTCCTGCTGTTAGCCAGTTAAAATAAAATCAAGAGCCAGCTACTAGTCATGGATCAATGTTTAATTACCAGTTCCAAAGTTACTGTCATATGCAGTTGGACAGGTAATATGACTTCTCTGTCCTGTGTTTTATTGAAGTGCTAGGGAAGAAGTAAGCTGAGTCACAGATGGTTAGAAACTGCTTTTGGAGTATTAGAGGAGGAAATTTTCTGGAGAAAACCCTCAGAGTATACACTCAAGGCTGTAGATGACAGTCACAGCCACAAATATGCACAGAAAAATTGGACTAGCCAAGGCAATAGTGAGCTGAGCTGCTCACTACAGGTGTGGCCAACAATAAAATATCAGCTGAGGTTAAATCATCTCGGA
>JAIXNV010000329.1:0-38632 GCA_020917445.1 Riparia riparia
TGTAGCAATTGTGTAGCAGGGCTGAGGTGGAGTGGCAGTGAGTTTGGGGGGGAAATGGCAGAAGAAAGAAAGAAAGAAAAGAAAGAAAAGGAAGAAAAGGAAGACAGAAAGACAGAGAGACAGAGAGAAAGAAAGAAAGACATTCCTTTCAAGAAAGGGAATGTAATCTTGTGATTTCGATGAAGATTAATTGGGCAAGCTTCCATCCCTTTCCCTGCACTTCATGTTATCCTATTCACCTTGTGTTTTTTACAGGCTTTCAAAATTTTCCATTTTCACTTAATGCTTGCATTTCTTCAATTTCTTTTCCTCATGTTTTATTTACCTTTCTTGCCTGATTTCAGCATCTGAATTGGAGTACGTTTGGCTAGTGTTGGTCCTTTTCACTGCCCCTGATTTCTCATAATTTTTCATTCACAATTTTTCTCATCATATCTCTACTCCTGAGCATTTGTTAGGAGCTTTGTTCCCTGTTTTCAAGATTTCGTTCCCTTTCCTAAAAGAATTTCCTGAAGGGAATTAAATCTTGCCATGTCAGTAAAGATAAATTGGGCAAGCTTCCGCCCCTTTCCCTGCACTTCTTGTCATCACATCAAATTTTTTCTTTTCACGTTCTTTCAAAATATTCCATTTTCAGTTTTAAACTTGCATTTCTTCAGTTTCTTTTCCTCTCTTTCTTTTATTTACCGTTATTACCTGGTGTCAGCATTTGAATTGGAGTACATTTGGCAAGTGTTGGTCCTTTTCACTGCCCTTGATTTCATTTCAGTCAATTGGGTCTCCATCACTCCTGTTCCAGATTATCTCGGATTTTTTCATTCGCTCTGTTTCTCATTATATCTCCTTTCCTGAGCATTTGTTAGACTTTTTTCCCTCTTTTCAAAATCTCATACCGGTTCTTTCTTTTTGGGAAAGGGCAAGGAAATCATGCAATGTCAATGAAGATTAATTGGCAAAGCTTCCATCACTTTCACTGCGCTTCTTCTCATCCCATTAATATTGTCCTTTTCACGTGCTTTCAAAAATTTCCCTTTTTCATTTTAATCTTCCATTCCTTAGATTTCTTTCCTCTTCGTCTTTTATTTAATTTTCATGCCTGATGTTAGCATTTGAACTGAGTCCTTTTTGCAAGGGTTGGTCCTTTTCAGTGCCCCTCATTTCAACTTAATCCATTTGGTCTCCATCACTCCGGTTCTAATTTTCCTAGGTTGTTTTCATTCTCACTCTTTCTCATCATATCTCCTTACATGAGCATATCTTAGGCCTTGTTCCCTGTTTTCAATTTCAATAAAATTTCCTTCTTTTTTTTTTTTTTTTTTTTTTTTTTTTTTTTTTTTTTTTTTTTTTTGACTGATTGCAGCATTTGAATTGGAGTACTTTTGGGAAATGTTTGTCCTTTTCACCGCCCCTCATTTAATCTCAGTCCATTTGGTCTCAGTCCATCTGGTTCCAAAGTTTCTCGGTTGTTTTCATTCGTATTCTTCCTCATAATGTCTCCTCTCCTGAGCGTTTATTAGACTTTGTTCCCTGATTTCAAGATTTCATTCTCTTTCCAGAAAGGAAGACGTTGCCTTGGCGAAAGGGAATGAAATCTTGTGATTTCAATGAAGATTTATTGGGCAAGCTTTCTTCCCTTTCCCTGCATTTCTTCTCCTCCCATCCACTTTTTACTTTTCACATGCTTTCAAAATTTCCCCATTTTCATTTTAAGCTTGCATTTCTTCAATTTCTTTTCCTCTCCTTCTTTTATTTGTCTTTCTCACCTGATGTTAGCATTTGAATTGGAGTAGGTTTGGCAAGTATTGGTCCTTTTCACTGCCCTGATTTCATCTCAGTCCATTTGGCCACAATCACTCCAGTTCCAGATTTCCTCGGTTGTTTTCATACGCATTTTTCTCATCACATCTCATTTCCTGAGTGTTTTTTAGACTTTGTTCCGTGTTTTCAAGATATCATTCCCTTTCCCGAAAGGAATACTTTATTTCGGGAAAGGGAATGAATTCTTTCAATGATAATGAAGATTAATTGGGCAAGCTTCCGTCACTTTCCCTGCGCTTTTTTCATCCCATTCACTTAGTGCGTTTCTCGTGCTTTCAAAATTTTCCCTTTTTCATTTTAAGCTTGCATTACTTCAATTTCTTTTCTTCTCCTTATTTACTTCCATTTCTTGCCAGATTTCAGAAATTGAACTGGAGTAAGTTTGGCAAGTGTTGGTCCTTTTCAGTGCCCCTCATTTCATCTCAGTCCATTTGGTCTCCATCACTCCAGTTCTAAATTATCTCTGCTGTTTTCATTCTCACTGTTATCCATCATATCACCTTTCCTGAGTGTTTGTTAGAATGTGTTCCTTGTCTTAAAGATTTCAATGAAGATTCATTGGGCAAGCTTCTGTCCATTTCCCTGCACTTCTTGTCATCCCATCCACTATTTACTTTTCACATGTTTTCAAAATATTCCCATTTTCGTTTTAAGATTGCATTTCTTCAATTTCTTTTCCTCTCCTTTTTTTAATTTCCATTTCTTGCCAGATTTCAGCATTTGAATTGGAGTACGTTTGGCAAGTGTTGGTCCTTTTTTCCGCCCCTCCTTTCATCTCAGTCAACTTGGTCTCAATAACTCTGTTTCCAAATTTTCTTGGTTATTTTCATTTGCACTCTTTCTCATCAGGTCTCCTTTCCTGAACATTTGTTAGGCTTTGTTCCCTGTTTTCAAGATTTTATTCCCTTTCCCGAAAGGAAGACATTGCCTTGGGGAAAGGGAATGAAATCTAGCGATTTCAATGAAGATTCATTGGGCAATCTTCCATCCCTTTACCTGCAATTCTTCGCAGCCCTATTTACTTTTCAGTTTTTCATCCCTATTTTACTTTTCACTATTTACTTTTCATGTGCTTTGAAAATATTCCCTTTTTCATTTTAAGCTTCCATTTTTTCAATGTCTTTTCCTCTCTTACTTTTATTTCTATTTCTTTTCTAATATTAGCATTTGAATTGGAGTACTTTTGTCAAGTGTTGGTCCTTTTCAGTGTCCCTCATTTCACCTCAGTCCATTTGGCCTCAATCTCTCCAGTTCTAAATTATCTCAGTTGTTTTCATTCCCTCTCTTTCTCATCATATCACCTCTCCTGTGTGTTTGTTAGACTTTGTTCCCTGTTTTCAAGATTTCAGTGAAGATTATTTGGGCAAGCTTCAATCCCTTTTCCTGCACTCCTTCTCATCCACTTTATGCTTTTTACAAGCTTTCAAAATTTTCCCTTTTTCATTTTAAGCTTGCGTTTCTTCAATATCTTTTCCTCTGCTTCCTGTATTTACCTTTCTTGCCTGATTGCAGCATTTGAATTGCTGTATTCTGGCAAGTCTTGGTCCTTTTCACTGCCCCTCCTTTCATCTCAGTCCACTTGGTCTCAAAAACTCCGGTTCCATATTTTCTTGGTTCTTTTAATTTGCATTATTTGCATTCCCAAATTTTCTCCGTTGTTTTCATTCGCACTGTTTCTCATCATATCTCCATTCCCGAGTGTTTGTTAGACTTTGTTCCTTGTTTTCAAGATTTCATTCTCCTTTCCCAAAAGGTAGACCTTGTTTTGGGAAAGGGAATGAAATCTTGCGATTTCAATGAAGATTAACTGGGCAATCTTCCGTCCCTTTCCCTTGACATCTTGTCATCCCATTCACTTTTTGCTTTTCACATGCTTTCAAAATTTTCCCTTTTTCATTTTAAGCTTGCATTTCTATAATTTCATTTTCTCTCTTTCCTTCCTTTATTTCCACTTCTCACCTGGTTGCAGCATTGGAATTGGAGTACTTTTGGCAAGTGTTCGTCCTTTTCAGTGCCCTTCATTTCATATCAGTCCATTTGGTCTAAATCAATCCTGTTCCAAATTTTCTCTTTTTTTTTTCTTTTTTTTTTAATATGCACTGTTTCCAATCATATTTCCTTTCCTGAGTGATTGTTTGACTTGTTCTCTGTTTTCAAAATTTCAGTAAGTGTAACTTGGGAAGCTTCTGTCATTTTCCTTGCACTTCTTGTCACCCATTGGATTTTGGCTTCTCATATGCTTTCAAAATTTTTTATTTTCCATTTTAACCTAGCATTTCTTCAGTTTCTAATATTCTCCTTCCATTATTTCAATTTCTTGCCTGATGTCAGAATTTGATTTGTAGTAACTGTGACAAGTGTTGGTCCTTTTCAGTGCCCCTCATTTCATCTCAATCCATTTGGTCACAGTCTCTCCTGTCCCAAATTATCTCAGTAGTTTTCATTCGCACAGTTTCATCATATATCATTACCTGAGTGTTTCTTCGACATTTTTCTCTGTATTAAAGATTTCATTCTTTTTCCCAAAAGGAAGATGTTTCTCTCAGATATGGAATGACATCTTGCTAATACAGTAAAGATTAATTGCGCAAGCTTCCGTTCCTTTCCCTGCACTTCTTGTCTCCCATCCATTTTTGAATTTTCACGTTCGGTGTGAACTTTCCCTTTTTCCTTTTAAGCTTGCTTTGTTATCAATTTCTTTTCTACTCTTTCTTTTATTTACCTTTCTTGCCAGATTTCAGCATTTGAATTGGAGTACTTTTGGAAAGTGTTGGTCCATTTCAGTGCCCCTCATTTCATCTCAGTCCATTTGGTTTCAATTACTCTGGTTCCAAAATTTCCCATAGTTTTCATTCACATTGCTTCGCAGCATATCTCATTTCCTGGGCATTTATTAAACATTGTTCTCTTTTTTCAAGATTTCTGTGAAGATTACTTGTGCAAGCTCCTGATGCTTTCCCTGTACTTCTTGTCATCCCATTCACTTTCATTTTTTTTACATGCTTTCAAAATATTCCCTTTTTCAATTTAAGATTGAATTTCTTCTACGTCTTTTCCTCTCATTCCTTTTTTTCCATTTCTTGCCTGATTTCAGCATTTAAATTGGAGTACTTTTGTCAAGTGTTGGTGTTTTTCACTACCGCTCATTTCATCTCAGTCCACGTGGCCTCTCTCACTCCAGTTCCAAATTCTGTCAGTTTTCATTCTCACTGTTTTTCATCATATGTCCTTTCCTGAGTTAGACTTTGTTCCCAATTTTCAAGATTTCGGAGAAAAGACTTCCTTTCAGGAAAGGAAATGTAAACTTACAATTTCAATGAAGATTAACTGGGCAAGCTTCCGTCCCTCTCCCGGCACTTTTTGTCAGCCAACTCAATTTTTGATATTCACATGCAAAAAATTTTTGATTTCTCGATTTTTGATTCAAGCTTGCATTTCTTCAAGATCTTTTCCTCTCCTTCTTTTATTTCTATTTCTAGCCTGATTACAGCGTTTGAATTGGAGAAATATTGGCAAGTGTTGGTCCATTTCACTGCCCCTTATTTCATCATTCCTACCTCTCCCAACTATCACTAAACCCCTCAGATTTTAATTCTCAGTTTACATTGGAGCTTAACAGGGCCCCACCGCCCTCCCAGGGAACAAGTCCATCCCCACATCCCAGCTCACCCTGGCCCCAAGCAGTGTCCAGCCATGGCCTGTGTCCTGTTCCTGCAGGCCCTTGGCAAGAGTTTCTCCCAGCCAGCAATTCCTGGTCTTCCCTGCTCTGGGGCAGCAGCTGCAAGTTCATTTGCTCCCTGGGCCACTGGCCCAGCCCCAAGCCAGGGCTGGGGACTTTCCCCAGAGCTCTGCAGCCAATGCAATGCTCACAGCTCCGAGGTGCCTGCAGCTCCAGGAGACTTTGGACACCGCTCCCGGGGATGCCCAGGCTGCCACTCTTGGGCTGTCTGTGCAGGGCAGGGGCCTGCACTCCATGATCCTGCTGCCTCTTATTACGATCTGCTCATACAAGCCGGGGTCGTAATGGTTTGTTTACTGATCTCAGAGTGCAAAACACAACACCGAGGGGATTTCAGTATGAATCAGAACAAATGCACTTTTTATTGATTGACCATAGCAAATGTGATAGAGGGATTAAGAGTGAGAGAAAGAGATAGAGAAAGAGAGAGAGGAAAAATGGGATATAGCTACAAAAGGTGGAGATGAAATCCTGGTGTTCCGTTTGATGAGTGCACCTTTCATGTTGGGGAGAGTCTCTCTCAAAATTGCTGTTTTACTCAGTGGTTTTTATTACAGTCCTCCATTGCGGAGGGAACAAGTAGTACAGATAAGTCTATTGAAGCCGCCAAGCGGGAACAGGTAGTCCATGTTCTCAGCAGCAAGGGAGAGCCATTGTCTTCTTGGTGCAAGGATCACGCCTGCAGGCAAACATCTCACTTTGGTTAAGTCAGCCCCAGCCCCCTGTCAAAACAAATCACAAATAATCAAAAGGTTTTTTTCACAAGATTGCAAAAGAAAATAATTTCAAAACATGCATTCAAATTTTATAATTGCCTAGTGTCAATAGTCTTGGGGATGTCCATAGGGGAGAGGACATCTGCCAGGTTATGAGCATTAATTATGGACATCAACCGTGTTAACCATTTCATCATTCTCCAGTTCATAATGAATAAAATTGCTGATAAAAGAAAACCAATTAAAACTAAAATCAAAAGGACAATGATGGGATGACATTATTTGTTCAAGGCACTTGTGGCAGTAGGGGACCACCCAAAAAGAGTATCCCACCACTTGTACTCGACATCTTTTCTTACCCTTTCTATAACATGATGTAGTTCTTTCACATTATGATGAACACTTATCAGGGTTTTCTGCCCATCTTTCTTGGTCTTTTCCAAAATTTCTATTTAGTCCTAGTGAAGCAACAATTGTTTTACCAAAGTAAGGTTCATTGCAATGGGAGTAGGTGATAGTTTGTGAATCAGTGTGTAATTTGATTGCAAAAGGTAATGAGAGGTAACTGGAGCATTGTAAGAAAAATCGCATCCTGTGATTTTAGTAAAATTGCAAGCACAGAAGTTGGAATGATTTTTAGTATCTACTATTACATCTTCGACAAACACCATATCACTAGTAGTTCTAAAGCATGCACAACCATTACCTATATATATAAGGACTGTTTCAGGACCCTCGTTAGGATGAATTTCAAAATGACAGATATTTTGCTTAGTGTGCAGACAAATATCTTGAGATATAACTGCATACTTTCACAGATAAACCCTTGTTGTTCTCAGACAATACGGGATTCTAAGTTAACAGTTTGCCATTTCTCACCAATCTGATGGGCCCATTCCCTATGCTCGGAAGGGAGAGAATAGCTCTATCAAGATTCAATCCTAATGCAATGATAGGGAATATCAAATGACCTGAGGTTAACAAAAAAGCTGTGGCTGTTTGTAATGGGGTTCTAAGTAAAATTCACCAAGTTCCACCAGGATTGGAATTCTCTTTCAAAATCAGTTGCATTGTCCCAAATTATTTTCCATATTTCAGTAGGAAAAGTGCCTTCTTCACCTTCTCTTATAATAGAGGCAGTAACTGACTGCATCCACAGTTGAGCCTGGGTACAGCTGAGGGCCAAAGAAACATTGTTTTGCGTAGCATTGAGTGCATCAATTACCAGTTTATGGTCATTCACATTTACCTTTTCCCAATTTGGTTATATGTTTGATAACAACCACTGATGTGTTCACAAAGCCAAGAAGGACAACTGTAGTGGTTAGTGTAATTTAGTCAGGTCTCTAGTTGTGGCAGCCAATTTATTCAGTGTTACTCCTGAATCAATACTATTTAGAATTCCCAATCCTGTTCCCATAACACCAGTTATGTCTCTAAGTGTCCGCTTTTTAAAAGAGTTCCACTTTTGCAACCAGGCTGTCCAACCTTCAAAGGAAGTCTGCAAGAAAGGTGAACAAGCTGGCTGAATTTCTGAGACATTATTTTGCATCAGCAATTTGGCTTGCTTAAGAGACCATGCTGGACTGAACAGTATTTGTTGTTGTCCTGTCTTCCTAATTATATATGGTCCGATTTCAGAAATTCTCGGGCTAAGCATAACCAGTGGTTGGGTTGGAGTGATGGTAATATGAGCTGTAGTAAATTGGGCTATAACATTTATTTTAAATTTAAAAGAAAGCCCTTGAGTATTTTTGGCCCAAAGACAAACTACTTCTACAGTTTGTGCTAGTGTGAAATTGTGCCAACAATCCTGCATGCTTGGGTGCGTGCAGACCTCTTTGTGCTTATATATTTGGTTTGTCAGAACACCGATGGAGGTTGCCTTACTATAGGTGGTTCCACTAATCATTCAACACCCTATACTAATTTTATCTCCCACTATCCCTCGAAGCTGCCAAGGTTTTTGTTTTTCCCATTTCTGCCTAGTATATACCTGATTTTAATGCATAACAACAGCTGAGAGGTTGAAGTCTTCCACATTTCCCATGGAGCCAG
Organism: Riparia riparia; assembly: GCA_020917445.1. Classification (NCBI taxonomy): domain Eukaryota; kingdom Metazoa; phylum Chordata; class Aves; order Passeriformes; family Hirundinidae; genus Riparia; species Riparia riparia. Next base: position 8,332 of record JAIXNV010000329.1, read on the forward strand.
TAAAATGAACAAAAGCTTGGGACCAGGGTCATTCAGTATCATATTGAAAAAAGGGGTTTTCAGTCTCTTTCACTTGTTGGGGGGTGACTACTGTACTCAGTGTGGGCTTTGTTATAGGGTTTATCTTAAATTTGTAAACTAGACCTTTAAAATCCAACGGATCCATCAAGTTATTTTGCCAACGGCATGTCACATAAGTTGGTTTGACAAAAACAAAACTATACCAACAATCAGTTGGTTCATTATTACAATCCCTTGGAATTGCAATATTGTTGGTTCTGAGGCCTGAAGTGTAATTACCCACATGCTCTTGATGGCAGCACAGGGTAAGGGGAATTTGTTTAGTACCATTCCACTTTTTTGTAGGGCACAGTTCTGCTGTAGGGATATACAAATAGTTTTTTCCACCTGCTTCTAAAAAATTTCCAGTAATTGTAGTGGAGGAGGCTTTCTCATGGAGAGATCCTTCCACTTTTCTGCATGCTATCATATTTACTTTGCCCACTGTTCCACTTAGGGTTTTGACCCACTCCTTCCGATCCCACCCCCACTCATTCAGACGGTATGCCTCAGAGCCAAGCTGCACTACAGTTGAGCAGTTCGAATGGTGATCTTTGGGATAAGATCTTAAAACATTTGTGTGCTTGATGATAGCTTCAGACCTTGGCCACTCCAAAGAATCCTGGCCGTGGTATTGTGGTAGGATGCAGAAAAATATCACCAGTTTTATCATGGTTCAGATGATCCTCATGTCCCTCGGGGTTCTTCTGTAAAAGTAAACAACAGAAAAATCCTGCCACTAGGAGGCAGAGACAATGGTTAGAATGATGGAATTATCCAGGGTGGATTTATCCAATGCTCTTTCCCTAGGGCTTCAGAGGCTACCCATGCATATTTATTCAGAGGGGTTTTTAGTACTAGGGGTACTTCCCCTACAGTAGGAAGGTCCACCAGAACCAGTTGTCCAGGGTAATGTGCAGGATTCTTGGGATCATCAGGTCCCTGTAGTGAAGGAATCATGCTTGAAGCCGTTGGGCAGAAAGCAGTGATTTTGGGACACCCGTTTAGTCCCCATCTACCATTCACTCCTTTAACTGCTTCCCATAACCGGACATCCCAATTTCCCTCCTGTGGTTTCAGAAGTTGTTTCGAGACCATTGGTCTTTTCTATAATCCCATTAGCTTGAGGATAGTAAGGGGTGTGAAAAATCCATTTAATTCCTTCACTTTTTACCCCTCCTGTACACTCTAGCAGTGAAGTGGGATCCATTATCAGATTGAATTTCCTGAGGTTTTGGGAATGTTCCAAACTACTCCTGTAAAGGTGATGTCTTGGGGAGCAGCCAGAGTCAGTCACGCTCTTCACAGAAGTAATGGTGAATGTTCATTTATTGAGGGTACACAGGGTTCTTTTATACATATAATTCTTGTGCATAAGCTGTTCACACGGCATTTTGCTACTTGTTATTGGCTACCTCCTACGAGCCCTAAGAGGCTGTACTATTGGCTAATGTTTTCTGCATAAAACATTCCTTTGCAGTTACCTGTTTACAACTTTGTTCAGGGGCCAACGGCTCATTCCCACACTCTTCGACCTTGGAGTGCTAAGGCAAACAGCATTTTCCCAACACTGCAAGGCCTCTCTGTTTCTATCTCCAGAAATCCTTCTACAATTCCTGCTTTTTCTTTTGCACAAGCCAAGCATTAGTTATTGTCTTATGCAATATATTCTTAATACAAGACATTACACAACTTAGTACTAATAATTCTACTAATACAAGTAATAATATAACAAACACTTGTTTAAAACCAAACTTCAGCCATCCCGTAATCCCAAGGCTACTTAACTAATCTCTAAATGCATCGTCGCTTTCTTTTAAATCATGTAATTTGTTATTCATTAATTGCAATTTTTTTGTGAATTGATCCAGAATGGTCAGACAGGTTCATGCAGCACATTCCTTCAAACTCTTCACACCTATGGTTATGTACTAAAAGCAAAAATTAATCACAGTACGGTTTTGCAAAACAGCATGATTAACACTGGTACCATCCGGTAATAGCTTATCTGAAATCTTACTAGTCACATTCAATTCTGATTCTGTCCAGCATGCTATCTGCTTTAATGTGGTCATTGCTGTGTGTCCTGGTTTGGGGACAAATTTGGGCAAAAACCCCTGTATAGGATCCCTCTGGGAAGCAAACCCAAGTGGCCCCTCCCTCCAACCGGTCCGGTAAAAAAATCTCTTTGGAGAAAAGTGGAAAAAGCTATTTTACTAAATAAATGAAGTGCATACAAGTATAAAGAATGAATAATATGTGTAATAAATACAATGGACCAAATTCTATAAATCAAAATTTAGAATTTTATTGAGAGACAAAATTACAGTCTCTGATAGCCACAATTAAAAGGACAGCGTCGAGCCCGGGATCGGCGCTGGGTGAACGTGGTAACACACTCTGTCAGTCTGTCACCCCCCAAGTTCACATCTCTGGTTTGGAGCTGTCTCTTTTTATACACTGGATCACTGAGAGAAAATCGGGGCTCCGAGGTTCCCTCTTCCGAGGCAACCTCATTAGATATTCATGTTCGGGTTCTGCTGTGTTTGAATGGATTTGCTTGGGGAGACAATGTCCTTAATTGTCATGTTCAGGTGCTGTGTAGAGATGGTAATGTCCGGAGGAGACAGATGAGATATCGATCTGATGTGATCATTTGGTTCTCCGGGTTTTCCATCTCCCTCTTCTGTTGTCTTTGTTCTCCCCTTAACGATTCCCGGCAGAGGTATCCTCGTGTCCCCTTTTTTTTTTTTTTGTGTAATTCTTAGCATAGTTTCTCATGTCCCTCCTGTGTAATGTCTGGCAAAAGGAAATTCCTTGTACCCCTCTCCATGCAGCTGTCGTCTCAGTTAACCCATAGTATATTTGATTAGAAATAGAACTTATATTTATAAGGGGTGAATTAAATCTTATATATTTTAATACGAATTACCTTTAGGACATATATCACAATCCTTCCCCTTCTCTCTTCACCTATTTAATTCGTGTTCCAGTTATAGCCTTTTTTCCTCTTTCAAGATAAAAAAGCCTCTTAAGCAGCCGTTTTTTTCTTGTCTATTATTCATGCGGTATTCCTTCTTCCGATTCACCCCAAGAACTATTCTCTACATTCCCTTCCTGTACTCGAGCTTCAAATTTTGTGAGTACTTCTGTGACTCTACTTTTCTTCTCATTTAATTTCATGATTTTTGAAACAGCATTATTTTTACTTAGTCCTCCTGAAGCCAACACAGGGTCCATAGGTAGTGATGCAATTTGCATTCCTTGGACTACTGTGTGAATTAGTCTGATAAAACAGGGTATTGAACATGGTAGAAAGATTAACCCAGCCACTGAACATAAAATGAAAAATCCTACTTTCTTCCACCAATCTCCTGCCCCAAACAATTGGTCCCACAAGGAAGCCTGAAGTATGGAATTCCATTTTTTAACTGGCACATGAGCTACCTTTTTAATTTCGGTGGCCAAACCTCTAATTGCTTCTCCATAGTCGTTAATCTCTATGCAGCATTCTGAATCATTGAATTTCCCGCACACACCTCCCTCCTCTGCTAACAGGTAGTCTAGGGCGATTCTGTTTTGGTAAACAAAAGCCCTCATTTGTGAGTGCTGTCGTGCTAAGAGTTCTAACGCATCTGAGGTGTGATTGGAAATTATTTGTACCACAGCTTGCAGCCGGATTAATCGATTTAGCAAATAGACAGAAGTTCTGTAACCCCAACTTCCATCTTATGCCCATGTAGCGGGGCCATAGTATTCTATTATGTGTTCTGCAGGCCATTCTTCATTCCCCCATTTCTGGTTTCCTCCTGCCTGTGGGAGTTCCCTTTTTGTCTCTCGTCTTTTATGACTGAGAGTCTCATATAATGGAGCCCCTAGCATGTTACTGCCTGATCTGGGTAACGTGAAGAAAGAGGGTCTGATCATCCCCAGGGTACAGGATCCTTTCCATTTTCGGGGTAATTTGCTATAAGCCTTTTTCCTGCAGATCCAGTAAATTCCACTCGGGGCTTTCCACTTAATGTCTACATTTTCTGGCTTTTCCCAAAACTCCTTAAGGTCTGTTAGGGAATAGTAGGGGTTAGCATTAGCTAATTCATGCCCACATAGTTCAATTTCTTCTATCCAATTACATCCTTTCTTTCTTTCTTTCTTTGCTCCAGTACCCATTTGGTGGTTCGGGCTGCCACACTCTAGTCTTATTGATAGAGTTCACTGTCAACGTGGATAGACATGGGGTGTAACCCACGATTTCAATGTATGCGCTCCCTTCCCTGCTGATACAAATGGTCCCTATTATTCTCTCATCTAAGGTCCATCCCTCGGGCTGGGTCATTGTTTTTAAAATGTTGTTATCCCATCTTAGGATTTGTTCAGGAGCTAAGCTTTCCCCTTCCAGGGCCATCTTTCAGCTGATTTCAGCCCCCCACAAATCCAACAGTTAGTTAGTCCTAATTCAGTGGCAATTTCTTGTACTAGATCCAAAAAGAGATTTTTGCTAGAGGCAGATAAGCTCCAATCACTAGATTGTCTTTCTAATTGCTCGTACTGTTCTCTGAGTGTCCTCATTCTCTCCTGCTCCATCCTTTTCCTTTTTGCCTCCAATTCCTGCTTTTTCAGCTCCAAGGCTACCCTTTTTATCTTATTTTCTGGGTCCAACCCTTCCTCATCTTTAGAAAAACAGAATACCTTATCTAGTTTTAAACAAACTCTTTCATCGTTATCGCTTAATAAATCTAGTAAGGATAGGTCCATTGTTCAGGGAAGCTGCTTGAAGTTTTTCATTCTGTCCTACCCAATATGTTTTTCCATTGAGAGTACACATTTCTAACTTGCTTTTATCATAACACAATTTGCTTGCTTGTAAATATCCTACAAAAGTAGATTCCCGTTTACCCCCAATCCACGCAGTTTTATTACAATCTCTACATATGAGGATTATGGGTATGTTACTTAGCCCTCTCTTTTTCCTAGACATTGCCATTGGGTGATTGGCTTTTTCTTTTGTTTTGTTAATTTGGAGCCCACTATCATTATGTTCGCAGTTTTCCCCCCTTTGCATTTTTGGACAGTTAAGGTGTACCCTTGGTTCTATGTTTTGGCTCCAGGTAGGCTCCAGCCGAGTCTCCTGCGGGTCTGTTTCTTTCCCCATTCTCTCCTGAGGATTGGGGAGGCCACTCGTGAGGTACACGGCTCGGCTCAGGATCACCAGGGTTACCCACAGGTGTATCCCTCTGCCCATCCCTTCGCCCCCCGGGTTGCCACCATCTTCTTGGCAGCAAGGATATTCTTCCGGGCCCCCGTGGGTGCTCCTCTGAGCATACTGTCTTTTGTACTGTTCCCACTTGGCCAATTTTATCTGGTTGGCTATGCAGGGTACTTTTACTGTCCTCCTACACTCAATTACTAGTGGTTCCGCCTTTTTGTTCAATTTTCCCCTTATCCCATTTGTGAAGAAGTGGAACCACTCAAAAGAATCTAATTCCAAAAGGCCCGTTTCAGTGGCAATGTGTAGGAAAAGGTTTCTGAGCCTCCTTTCCTCCTCTAAACAATTTCCACACAAAACCCAGGGCTTGGCTCCCCAGTCACAATGAGTCACCCAAATTTGTTTGCAATACCCACACTTAAAGTGAACAAAAGGATAGCAGGGACACCCTGCTTGGTTACAACTTAGCCGGTAAGCGCTGGTCATTGGGTTTTTCAGTGAATCCTCAGCTTTATATCTCCTGGAGTTGAGGTGATTTTCCACTGCGGAGAGTTGTCTTGCGGTTCAATTCTTTTTACTCAAGATGAGTGGGTCCATCCTCTTTCTGCTGTTCTCACAGCTGTGTCTGTGGTAAGGAGGATGAGGAAAGGTCCTTCCCAGTGAGGAGTTAGCGGTGTTTCTTTCCACGTCTTGATCAGCACCTTGTCCCCTGGATCTTGTGAATGGCAAATCCCAAGGGTGTGCTCTGTGCTATTAGTCCATGTTTCTGGAGTTCCTGCAAATTTTTATTGATTAAGACAAGATAAGACTGGATCTGGCAATCCTCCACTCGGGGGTGTCCCACTGGCATTCCATGTTCATATGGCATTCCATATAACATTTTGAAAGGGGACAGACCGGATCCAGAATGGGGTTGGGTCCTAATGTTCAGGAGTGCTAAGGGTAGGCACTTTACCCATGACATCTTAGTTTCTAGCATAAGCTTTGATAGCTGAGCTTTTAGTGTCTGATTCATTCGTTCCACCTGTCCCAAACTCTGGGGGTGCCGGGGTCTGTGATATTCCCATCTGATCCCTGAGTAAATACTGGTTCCCAAAAACTCATCCAACATTTCAGACACTCCTACGGGGTCATCCATAATTTTTCCCATTTCCTTCTTAAAGGATCTTACATCGTTAGTATTAATCGGAACATTTACGAAACCAATAACACCGGGAGCTGTAGGCACTTCCCTTAAAGGGAAGAGGTTAGTTTTATCGCTTTCCCCTTCACTTTCTACCTCGTTTAATCTTTTTAATTGTCTCCGAGTCCTCCTTGCGGGTGGAGTGTGCTCAGTTTCTAATGAAACCGGCAGAGCGGGGGTTGCAGGGCTGAGGAATGCCGCTAAGTCTAACTCAAGTGGCTGGGCATCGAGGAGAGGGCTTGGGGTCTGGGGAGCTTGTGGCATTCCCCGAGATGGTCAGGGAGCCGGCACGGGTTCCAGCAGAGGAGGGAGTCTGGCCGGTGGGAACGGAGACACTGCTTGTGGGGGCTGTGACTCCAAAAGAGGGGTGGAGGGTAGTGGCACGGGGCCGGGGGTCCCTTGTCCCAAGGGGAACCCTGCTCCCACAGGGTCCTGTGGATTTCCCAGGTTTGTAAGGGGAGAGAGTGAAGGTACAAGGTATGATGGGGGAAGGTTATCTAAAGGCTCCCACCTATCACCCAAGGTGGTTCCCGGACCCCTTAGTTTCACTGGCAGAAGTCTAGCATCGATTTTTCCCCAGATCTGTGCATACTCATGTTCCTCCTTACTCCCTCCCTCCTTCACATAATTCAGTAAAGCCATACAAATCCATTTCTCAAATGTTCCAAAGACAGGCCATATCACATGATCCCGTACTTCTACTCCCCCCACACTTCGATATAGTAGTGAATCATTTGTGTCTTAGACCTCCTTCTTCTCACCAAACATTCCTCCCAATGTTCTAACATCCACCCCAAAGGACTTTCAATTGGGATTTCAGGGATACCTTTAACAGTTCCCTTCTTAGACTTCCTTGTGACCTTTTCCTTGGGTTTACTTTTCCCTTGTCTCATAGTGTAGGTTCACCAGTTACTGGCCCTTTAAGGGTGATCAATCCCCCTCGGGGTTTTCCCGGTGATTATGAGCTCTTTTCTCCTACTTACTCTCCCCTGGACCGTTCCTGGTCCGAGGCTGAAAAGTTTACCAGTCCCGGAACTCCTGTGAGGACGTACCCTTCCCTTTCAGCCTTCCTGTGACCAATCCCCCCTCTGAAACTCCCCGAGTTTCTGGGCTTGACGTGTGAGGTGCGTGCTTCTTACTCCCGAAACTTTCGCTTCCCCCGCAACTGACCACGCCCCTCGCGGGGAAGTGGAACTGCGGTTTTGGGGTCCCCACTCGCTTTGTGATGAAATCACGTCTCACTCACACGCTCGGTCACTCCCACTCAACCACGCAATACTTACGATCGTTTTCCTGCATGGGCTCTTCGTGCACGTAGATTTTTACGAGTTGATCTTCTTCGCCGCGGCTCCGGAGGTTCTGTTCCCCAGACCTCCCCTGAGTTCCCTTTGAGCTCTTATTTCATCTAAATCCCTTTTAAGTGTGGCTTTTTGGTTTTAAGTTTGTTGTGTGGCCGATCGGTTCCACACGGCCCCACCGACTCCGCCAGGGTGTCTCAGCAGGGGTGCCTCCTGGTCAGAGACAGGGGTCCGAGGGTCCCAATATCACGCCAATCACGTCGGGGTCACCAGATTGTAATAAATACGATAGACCAAATTTTAGAAATCAAAATTTAGAATTTTATTGAGAGACAAAATGACAGTCTCGGACGACCACACTTAAAAGGACAGCATCGAGCCCGGGATTGGCGCTGGGTGAACCCAGTAACACACTCTGCCAGTATGTCACCCCCCAAGTTCACATTTCTGGCTTGAAGCTGCCCCTTTTTATACACAGGATCGCTGAGAAAAATCGGGGCTCCGATGTTTTCCCTGTCCACGGCAACTTCATTAACTATTCATGTTCGGGTTCAGGTGTTCTGAATATTTCTTTCTGGGTAGACAATGACCTTAATCGTTGAGCCCAGGTGTGTCGTAGATATGATAATGTCCGGAGGAGGTGGATGAGATATGGATCTGATGTGATCATTCGGTTCCTGAGCTGCTCATCTCCTTCTTCCGTGGTTTTGTGTTCCTTTTAGGGTTTCCCAGCAGAGGTATTTCTATGTCATTCCTAGCATAGTTCTCATGTCCCTTTCTGGTACTGTGCTGCCAGCAGAGATACCCCATACCCCTCCCTGTATGGCGTTTGTCTCAGTTTTCTTACAACACATTTGGGCAGATATAAAACATTTTATATGGGTGTGTTACAATACAGACATATTCCAAACACGAATTAACTTTAGGACATATATCACAATCCCCCCCCTTCTATTTTCACCTATTTAATTTGTGTTCTAGTTATAGCCTTTTTTTTCCCTTTTGGATAAAAAAGCCTCTTAACCACTTACTCAAATGACATTTTCTCAGACTTGTCCCAATAAGTTTTTTCTACCTTTTCTCCTTGTACCCGGGCTTCAAATTCTTCGACTACTTCTGCGGCTCTACTTTTCTTTTCATTTAACTTCATGATTTTTGAGACCGCATTGTTTTTATTTAATCCACCTGAGTCTAGTTCAGGATCCATAGGTAATGATGCAATTTGCATCCCTTGAACTACGGCGTGAATTAATGTGATGAAACAGGGTATTAGACATGGTAAAAAGATTAATCCAACAACTGAACATAAGATGAAAAACCTCACTTTCTTCCACCATTCTCCTGTCCCAAACAAATGATCCCACCAAGAAGCCTGAAGTATTGAGTTCAGTATTTGCACAGGGACATGAGCCACCTTCTTGATTTCTGCAGCTAAACCTCTAATTGTTTCACCATAGTCATTGATTTCTATGCAACATTCAGAGTCATTAAATTTCCCGCACACACCTCCCTCTTCTGCTAGTAGGTAATCTAGGGCAATTCTATTCTGGTAAACAAACGCCCTCATTTGAGAGTGCTGTCAGGCTAAAAGCTCCAATGCATCTGACGTGTGGTTAGAAACTATTTCTACTACTGCTTGCAGCTGAATTAATCGGTTTAGCAGGTATACCGGGGTTCTATATCCCCAGCTTCCATCCTGTGCCCACGTGGCGGGGCCATGGTATTCTATGATACGTTCGGCAGGCCACTCTTCATCCCCCCACCTCTGGTTTCCCCCTACCTGTGGGAGCTCCCTTTTTACCTCTCTTTTTTCACGACTGAGGGTCTCATATAAAGGAGCTCCTAGCAGGCTGTTGCCTGACCTGGAGGCACATGGAACACCCACCTGCGGCCCGGCCCTGGCACACAGCTCCCGGCAGCTGCCCCGCTGGCGCAGGCAGGGAACGTTGGAGCTGTCACCACTGTGGTGTCACAGAGAGGGGAACGCTGGGGCTGTCCCGCTCCTGCCCCGGCCCCTAGAGCTCTGCCAGCGCCTGGAGGAGACACAAAGGCTGAGCCCAAGGGTGAGAACTGCAGAAGGGGCTGAGCTGGGAGGGAGGCAGCGGGATCATGGAGTGCAGGCCCTGGCCCTGCACAGACAGCCCAAGAGTGGCAGCCTGGGCATTCCTGGGAGCGGTGTCCAAAGGCTCCTGGAGCTGTGGCCTCCTCGCAGCTGTGACCATTCCCTGGGGAGCCTGGTGAGTGGTCAAGCCCCCTGCAGGGGAAGAAGCTTTTGCTGGTCTCCAGCCCACAGCGGCCTGGCCCAGCCCCAGCCGTTCCCTGGGGTGCATTCCCTGCTGGCCCCGGGGCACAAGTCTCAGCTGCCCCTGCTGCTGTCCCTGGGCAGGAGACGCAGCCCCCGGGGAGCTCTGAGCTCCGTCTGCTGCTGGGCTGCGGCCGAAGCGAGCCAGTGCAGGCAGAGCTCTGGGGAAAGGTCCCGGCCCTGGCTTGGGGCTGGGCGAGTGGCCCAGGGAGCAAATCACCTTGCAGCTGCTGCCCCAGAGCAGGGAAGAGCAGGAATTGCTGGCTGGGGGAGACTCTTGCCAAGGGCCTGCAGCGCCAGGACACAGGCCATGGCTGGACAGTGCTTGGGGCCAGGGTGAGCTGGGATGTGGGGATGGACTTGTTCCCTGGGAGGGCGGTGGGGCCCTGGCACAGAGTGGGAGGAAAAGCTGCAGCTGCCCTGGAATGGCTGGAAGTGTGCAAGGGCTGGTTGGAGGGGACTTCCTGCCCAGAAGGCATGGGATGGGATGGGATGGGATGGGATGGGATGGGATGGGATGGGATGGGATGGATCAGTGTAATGTGGGGTGTAATTGCAATGTGGGTGTGGTAGGAAAGTTTGGAGGGGTAGGGATTGCAGTGGGGGGATGGGGTGGTTTGGGCTCTTGGAGTAGGGGAGTAGAGGGAGGGAAATCAAGAAGCAGTTTTTGATGGCTGCTGGTGCTTTTAGGAATTTTGGGGCCTGGAAGTGTCTTGTGGGAGGTTGCTGTGAAATTGGGAAGGCTGAGGTTAAGGTGCTGTGCTGTGCAGGGCTGAGGTGGAGTGGAAGTGATTTTGGGAGTGTAAGGGCACATGCTCCCAAGAAAGAAAGGAAGAAAGAAAGAAATGAGAGAGAAGGGAAGGAAGTGAGGGTTTTAAATGAAGCTCTGTATGTCTAATTTAATTAGCAACAATGTTGAATTTAGCAGCCATGCAATTTTATTTAAGTAGCATTTTATAATCAAGCATATGCAAAAAAAATTGACAGTGATTAATTAAAGATAAGTACTCTTTGGATAAAGCATAAGCAAAACTGACCGGGGTATGGAGAGGGGTTTCTCACCCTACCTCACATACAAAACAAAGTAATCCAACTTAAACTCATTGTCTCGGTTTGAAAGAGACAGATGTTTACTAAGGAGAGAGAGAGGCAGATCTCTCTCTAGCAAATGAGAAAATTCAACTTCTTCCCTCCGTGTTACTGTAATTTGGAAGATTAAAGAAAAAAACTTTCCAGTCAGAGCTATGGGGAAAAGGAATAACAGTCTTTTACTAGTGAATATAACAGGACAAACAACAACAACAAAAGAATAACAGCAATTGTACTAATAGTAAAGAAAAAAAAATAAACAGAACCAAGAACCCTGAGGGCAGACAGCGGAGGCTCCGGCGCTGATGGCTGGAAGCTGGAAGCGGTGGAGTGTCCTCGGCAGGCAGGGGGGTGCCTTGGCAGGCAAGGTGGGCAGTGCCGGGGAGCCCGCAGCGGCTGGAGCCGGGCTGACCCAAAATCCAGCAGGGCAGCTAAGGAAGACCTCAACACTTCTGGACGCTCCACAGAGATGACAGAACTTCCAGATGACAGAACTTCCAGGACCAGACTCCTCCGTTGAGCATGGACTCCAGGCAGCAAACAGTCGCCCGATGCCGTCCGATCCGTGCTCTCCGGAAGACTGCGCGAGTAGCGTCTGTCCACCCCACAGCCCTCTGGGAGCCTCCTCCCTTCCCCAAAAAACAAAGTGATCACCTTCTTTTGTTAAGATAAGCATCCTTTAACTATCAGTACTTAAGTCTCCTAGCAACTCATGGTGGGGAAAAATTCTACAGGAAAAACTTAACCCTTAACACTCATATACTATATGCTAATACATATTCATTAATTTTTTCTTGTAAATCTCTTATTTTTAATTCTTGGAGTAGGGGAGTAGAGAGAGGGAAATCAAGAAGCAGTTTTTAAAGGCTGCTAGTGCTTTTGGTAATTTTGGGCCCTCAAGTATCTTGTGATAGGCTGCTGTGAAATTGGGAAGGCTGAGTTTAAGGTGCTGTGCTGTGCAGGGCTGAGGTGGAGTGGCAATGATTTTGGGAGTGTAAGGGCACCTGCTCCCAAGAAAGAAAGAAATGAGAGAGAGAGAGAGAGAGAAGGAAGGAAGGGAGAAAGGAAGGAAGGGTTTTAAATGAAGCTCTATATGTCTAATTTAATAAGCAACAAAGTTGAATTTAGCAGCAATGCAATTTTATTTAAGCAGCATTTTATAATCAAGCATATAAAAAAATTCGGCAGTGATTAATAAAGACAAGTACTGTTTGGATAAAGTATACGCATAAAGTGACCAGGGTGTGGAGGGGGCTTTCTCACCCTACTTCACGTACAAAGCAAAGTAATCCAATTTAAACTTTTATGCTATATGCTAATATATATTCATTAATATTTCCTGTGAATCTCCTCTTTTCAATTCCTAAAATCTATGTCACTATACTACATAGCTCATGCTCCACTTGTTATTAGGGCGTCTTCTTGGCTTTTTGTTGGTCTTCTTCAGATGAAGGCTTATCATCTTACTTGCATCCTATGAATAACCTTACTGGTTGCACGTGCACTCTAAGTTTTGTGTTATACATAACTAAGCATTATGTGCCAAAAAAGTAATTATTTCATGGATCAAATCATCACCCAAACTCCCTGCCTTGGAACAGTCCCAACTTTGTCATCTCAAGGCCAGTTCTATCTTAAGACATCCTGTATCCCATAACATCTGGAAAGGACCCATCTCCCTACCTTGGAGTAGTCCCAGCTTTGGCCAATCCAGCTTTGAAACTCTTGCTTATCTCAAACTGCATCCTGTATCTCATTTTTCTCATGTAGCATCTGCCAAGGGGCCCATCTGCTTTGTAAAAATAATCACACCTACCTTTTCCTTTACTACTTTATGACAAATATTTTCTAAAATATATATTTCTAAAATATTAATATAGTTACAATTAGAATGAATAATTTTCATTTATTACAATTTCCCCCATTTCTCTTTTTAATCATATTGATTCATGCTTTTAAATTAAAACTGAATCTCGATTTCTTCTATATTCCAAATAATCCAGGTTTTCACGCTGTCTCATTTCAGCCTCTAATTTTTCTAACATCTCCCGTGCTGCATCAAGCTTTTCACATTCCTTCTCAAATTTGGTTAACATCTCTTTATGTTCAGTCAACATCTCTTTGGCTCCTTCCTTTTGAGTGCAAGTAGGTCTGGCTTTTAATATCATCAAAGAATCTGGTTTCCCTTTTGCTGCCAATTCTGGATCAATGGGCATTGCTGTCATTTGCATTCCTTGTATCCCTGGGTGGATTAGTCTAATAAGACATGGAATCATCCATGGTAAGAATAACAATCCTAATCCAGAACATAACAGCATAAATCCCACCTTCTTCCACCAGGCTCCTCCAAAGAGGTTGTCCCATCAATCCGTTTTTAGAATAGAATTCCACCTTTGAACAGGTAGGTGTGCCACTCTTTTAATTTCTTCAGCAAGTTTTGTGATGGCTTCCCCATGATCATCTCTCTCCACTCAGCACTCAGATTCGTTAAATCTTCCTCAAACTCCCCCTTCTTCAGCCAACAGATAATCTAGGGCAATTCTGGTTTGATATACAAATGCTCACATTTGTGAATGCTGCTTGGCCAGTAACTTCAGGGCATCAGAAGTATGGTTTGATACAACCTCCACTCCCACCTGGAGTCTTATCAACCGATTCAATAGATAAATTGGGGTCCTATATCCCCAAGATCCATCCTCAGCCCAAGTTGCTGGCTCATAATATGCTATGATTCTTTCTTCAGGCCATTTGTCTTCCCCCCATTCCTGGTTTCCCCCTGCCTTTGGAAAGTCGAGGTTTAAATCTCTTTTATTCCTTTCTAGAGTCTCATAAAGTGGTGTTCCCAGCATATTGCTCCTAGACCTTGATATGATGAAGAAGGAGGGTCGTATAACTCCTAAGGTACAGGTTCCCTTGCACTTTTGAGGTAATTCACTCTATGCTCATTGCCCACAAATCAAATATATTCCATCAGGGGGTTTCCATTTACTATCTGTTTTTTCTTTTTGTTCCTAATAGGATTTTAGGTCTTTTTTATTGTTTCGTAGGGGTTAGCTCCAGGACTTTTGTGCCAGTTCTATTCCTTTTACCACAATTCATTTCCTTTGTTGTTCCCCAGTAACCAGTAAAAGTTTTAGGCTACCAGGTCTTAGTTTTATTATCCGAATTAACTACTAAGGTAGTATATCCTTAGTAGTATATTAACTACTAAGGAGTATATCCTACTACTTCATTATATTTCCTTCCTTCTCAAGTCATACAGACTGTTCCAATTACTTGATGACTCAAAATCCATCCTTCAGGTGGTTTTAATGTCTTCAAAATTTGAGTATGATTCAATTTTAAAAATTGCTGTGGGAGCTAGACTCTCACCTCTCCAGAGCCATTTTTCAGCCATTCCCACAGATCCAGCATTTGGATAATCTTAATTCTATAGCAATTTCCTGCATCAAATCTACAAAAAGGTTCTTAGCTGAGGTTGTCAAATCCCAGTTGCTATACTCCTGTTTTAATTGTTCATACAGCTTATCCAGTTCCTTTAACTCTTTCCCTATGGCCATTTTACATATTTCTTTTGTTTCTTCTTGTGGTGTTTTTTTTTTTTTTTTTTTTTTTTTTTTCCCTTAGTGCTGTACCTCCTATACTTATGCTTGGCTCATTCCCATTCTCATCTTTCTCAAAACAACAACAACAAAAATTTCATACAGAGGACAGATTTGATCCCTATAAGGATAAGGAGCCGGTCGATTAAATCCTAAATTTTTTCCCTACCCAAGCCATTTTTCTATTTTTAACACAAACATCTATAAAAGTGCTGTGATCATAGCAAGCAGCACAAACATGTGGATGTGCCACAAACACAAATTCCATCTTGTCTTTGACCCCCATGGACTGATGGCATTTATTACAGGGATCAACATTATTGGGACTTTTTTGCATAGATTGTTCTGTCATTGCCCACTCTTGTGCTGCTTGTTTTGTTATTGTTTGTTCCTGCATTGCTCATTCCCTTCTCTCATGGACTCTGTCCAGAGTGGCTCCATAGTTTTGCACAGTTGCCAAGGGCATCACCACAAACACAGTGAAAATAATCCTCAGGAGTTTTGACTTTCTACCATCCTCAAGGCCCTTTGGGTTGCAGCCAAGGGCCAAGATGTCAGGATTCTTGGCAGCAAAGTTTATATCCTGGGATCTAGTCACTGGTGCATTTGGTCTCACTGGTACCCTTGGCCTCATGTTTGTTTCAAGGATGGCACAGATTACTCACAGTTCTCACAGCACTGCCCTCTCTCTCTCTCTCTTTTTCTCTGGGTTAGTCAGCTACTTTCTCCTTTAGTCTAAACCACCAAAGCTCTGGAGATGTGCGAGCCACAATAAGATTTGCTTTTTCACTACTTCAGTTAACAACCTGATTTGTTGGTCACTTTTTGCGCCGATGTTGGGGATTATTATTAAAGATTCATCGCCACAAATAGGCACATTTGTAATGCCAATCCATGTAAGAAATGTGTCTATAGAGTGGCAGACAAATTCCTTCTCCACAGGAACTGTCTATTATGATACACTGGTCTATAATACTATGAATTGTTTGTTCTCTTACCTGCTCAAACTCGTTGGTCTAAATTTGCTGTTAATCGAACTGCTGCATAAAAGAGTTCCATCTTCATATCTCAAAGGTGTTCCAACAAAATCACTGAAAAAGTTTTTTAAAGTTAACTGTTTATGCACGCCATCTAAGCAAGTGAAACAAATCAATTGTATCTTTCTTCTGCTCTTGTTATTCTCCACCACGAATTAAGGCAAAGCTTACAAATAACACAAACCCATGGGCGACACTCTAAGCCATGCTTAGTACACTCCCAGTGTGTTACTTGTTCTTGGACTCTTTTAGTAACAGGTGTTACTCTTTTTCTGGAATTGTAGTTCCTCAATGAAATCTGTTAGTGTTAGTCACTGAGGGCCTCTTAAAAGATCTTCAATTTGTTCAAGCTGTTCCCATTGATCAAGGAAGTGTCTGATCCCTTCCCATCACCATTGTTCTGCCTCCAAACTCAATGGAGTTGCTGTCAACAGCCAATCCAGAATGCCTAATTTTTCTAATAAATTAAACTTAATTGCAATTACAAAACACAGAATGTTAATGGTTAATTATCAAAGGAGTTCTATAGTTTGGACAAGTTAAGCAACACAATTAATTTCTTTTTTTCTGTTGTTTCTGGGTGTCTTACTATATCCACATTTTACTGCTATTATCTTTTGTTCTTGCAGTATTCTCAAAGCCACTAATACTTCTGTGTGATACACTAAATAAATAAATGTTCTTTGTACTTGCTCTTTTATTAAAAATTATTGCAAATAAGTATCAATGCTGATCTCTGCTAAAACCCAATTGTGCATTCTAAAGTCTCGTTGTAATCTACTAAAACATCATATACAGTTAATCATAAAAGCTACATCTCTTTGGTCCCAAGGTACAGTTCTTCTGTGCCAATGTCGTTGTCTCAGCCACTTCATGGTCACTGCTTTACACCGCTCACACTGATGACCGTGTTTGCAGCAACCTTGCTGAAACATGGAAACTTCTCTCTGGGGGATGTCATCTTCTGACCTTTCTGTGCTAAGGATATCTTGAATATCCTGGGGCTGGGTTATTCTTTGTATATGTGGGTGGCACACCAAATGTATTGCAGCATTATGTGAAATCCACAGGCAAAAACAATTTTCCATATGACCTATAGCCTCTGGGCACCAAGTGCTCTCTTCAGCCATGTCGTGGATTAATTACAGTTTTACTTTAAACTGTATTTTGGACCTCAATATAAAGGTTTAATCAAATTTAAGTCTTTTTTCATTTTTACTTTCAGGTCCCCTGGTGTCTAAATAATTTTCCAATCTTTATTGTGTATAGGTCCTTTTACCCTTGTAGCATGAGTCTAGCCTTTTTCTGCCGTTCGAACTGTGGTTTTGTCAGGGAGAATCCATTGTCCTTCTTTTAGACTTGCTCCTAGGTTTTTCATGGCTTCTACTTCTGCTAAAGAAAAGGATGGTGTTTGATTTTGTGTTCCTGCTTCCTGAAAAGTCATAATTACATTGCTGTTTTCCCTCAGGGAAGCTTTTTTAGCTTTGTCATCATCTAAATTGTTTCTTCTTGTTTTAATGTTTCTCCCCCTCTGGTGGCTTTTACATGAACCACTGCTATCTTTTTTGGACTCTTCAACGCTTTAAGTATCTGAATTATCAATCCTTGGTGCACTAATCCTTTTCTTTGAGTATTTATAAGTCCCCTTTCTTTCCAAATTTTTCTAAATGTCTGCACTACCCCAAAGGCATATTTTGAGTCGGTGTATATGGTCCCTTCTCAATCCTTTAATAACAGCAATGCACGGAATAATGCATAGAGTTCACAGGCTTGTGCTGAGCAGGACAGGACAAGGGGACCAGATTCTTTTACTTCCAGATTTTCTCCACTAATTATGGCATACCCAGATTTCCTTCTTCTGTCTACCACTTGGGAGGATCCATCTATAAATAATTTTTCTTCTGTTTTACTTCTTGTTCTCTCAAATCTGGGCATATTTTTGTTTGTAACTCTATGACCTCTGTGCAATCATGTATTAATTCTTCCCCTGGGTCCCCTAAAGGAACTGAGTGGGGCTTTGTATATTTGTCACTCTCAGCTTTAAATCAGAGGAGTCTATCAAGAGAGCCTCATATTTTAATATTCTGATATCAGTTAACCATTTTTCAGCCTTTTTAGCAAGGATTCCCCTAATATTATGGGGGGTGTACACTTCCAGTGGTGCCCCAAAGGTTACTTTTTGGGCTCCTTCTACTAACATAGTAGTGGCTACAAGAGCTTGCAGGCATGTTGGTCAACTCTTACTAACTGAATCCATTAATTTGGAACAATATCCTACTGGCTTTAGGCTTCCTGCCCAACCTTGAGTCAATACTTCATAAGCTGTTTGATCAACTGTATTACCAAATAATTGAAAAGGCTTGTCTAAATTGGGAAGACTCAGTACAGGAGCTTGCAGTAGGGCTTCTTTAACTTGCTCAAAATTTTCCTGATCCCTTTCAGTCCATTTCAAGCACTTGGTAATTAATTTCTCATAGAGAAATTTTACTTTCCTAGTAAACCCTTCTATCTCTTGCCTACAATAACCAAAAAGACTCAAAAACTGCTTTATTTCTCTTTTAGAGTTTGGGGGTCCCATGTTCACTATTCCTGAAACCCTTTCAGGGTCTAGCTTTTTCTTTCACTTACTAATCCAATGACCTAAATACCGCAATTCTGACTCTACAAACTGCAATTTTGACTTTGATATCTCCAGCGCATTTTCTCCCAGAAAATTTAGAAGCTTAATAGTACCATTTCCCTTCAGTTTCTCCTGCTACTAACAAATCATCTACATACTGTAGCAGCTTAATTCCTTTGGGTAACTCAAAGGACTTCCAAAGATTTTCTAACGCCCTCCCAAAAAGATTCGGTGCCTCTGTAAAACCTTGCGGTAGCACCGTTCACCTTAATTGTTCTCTCCTACCTGTATCTGGGTCCTCCTACTCAAAGGCAATCCCTACTGCTCTCATCCAGAGGGCAAGTTCAAAAGGCATCCTTTAAATCCACGACACTGTACCAAATGTAATTAGGAGGTCTCTGGCTTAGCTACTCTTGGAAAGCGGGTAATGGTTCTTTGATTTACCACTCTGAGATCCTGCACTAGTCGGTAGCTACCATCAGGCTTCTTTACAGGCAGGATGGGGGAATTATGTGGTGACACACAGGACTCCAACACCCCCTGAGGTACTGAATTCTCAACTACCGGTTTCAATCCCTTCCGACCTTCCAATGATATCGGATATTGTTTTACTCGAATGGGGATTTCTGGGTTCTGTATTTCAACACTAACGGGCTGAATGTTTAATTTTCCTGCTTCACCAGTATACCACACAGTGTCGCTAGTCTCGAAATTACCTTCTTTGGTTAAAGAATAGATTTTAAGTTTTCCTTCACAGGGTGTTATTTTAATCCCCAAGGCTATTATTAAGTCCCTTCCTAATAAATTATTATCCGCCTCTGGTATTAATACCAAATCATTCAGTCCAAAATTTTATATCAGGTTCAATCTGCACATTTTTAATTACAGGAACCTGAAAAACTTCTCCTTTAACCCCAATTCCTGGGACACGTTCACAACTTGCTTCACATCCTCGTGGTAGTTTACTTAGGGTGGACCTAGTAGCTTCTGTGTCCACCAAAAATGTGATTTCTTCCTTTTGAGGACCTATTTTCAGTTTTATCAAGGGCTCTTCTAGGTGTTCAGTCCTCATTAAACAGAGCCCCTGACCCCCCTAGTCTTCTTGAAACATTTTCTCATCTTGCTGCCTCTTTCTACAGAATTTTTGTAGATGTCCCTTTTTGTGGCAATAAAAACAAGTGGGTCCTGTACCCCTGGAGGTAGGACAAGAAGTTTGTAAGTGTCCTTTCTGGTGACAGGAGAAAACACGTGGGTCTCGTATCCCCAGTGATGGGACCTGCCTTTTTCTGTTGTTTGTTCTTTCCTGTGCGCTTCTCTGTATTCATGGTTGTCTGTGTTTCCTTGACTGCTGCCAGTAAAATCTGTGGTTTTGTCTTTTGCCTCTCCTCATCTCTTCTCACATACACTTTCTGTGCTTCTCTTAACAATTCCTGAAGCCCTCTATCCTGCCAATTTTCTACTTTTTCCAGCTTCTTCCTGATGTGCTCCCAGGACTTAGCTACAAATTGTGTTTTCAAAAGGACCTGTCCTGCTGCAGTATCGGGGTCTACACCTGAATATAACTGCAAGGCTTTTCTTAGTATTTCTAACCATCTGCCAGGGGTTCATCCTTCCCTTGGTGCTCACTTAGAGCTTTCCTTATATTCTGCCCCTTGGGCACTGCTTCCCGGATTCCTCGGATAATCATCCACCGGAGATCACTCCTATTCTGCCTGTGTCTTTCATTCTGATTATTCCAACCTGGATCTTGCATAGGCCATTTCTGATCCCCCTGGTCTGGCTCCTGACATTCTCTATCCCAAACCCTCATTCCTGAATGTCTAATCATTTCTCTTTCTTCCATGGTGAACAGGATTCCTAAGATAGACTGCAGTTCCACCCAGGTGTATATATTCAGGCGCAAGAACTGATCTAATCTCTCTGCCACTCCAAGAGGATCCTCTAGCAGCCAGCCCATCTCCTTCTTGAACTCCCTAACATCCCCTGTGTTCAGGGGAACACTCACATCAACAATAGGTCTCTGTTCTGGGTTTGCCATTGGAACTTTCCTAAGCGGGTATAGTCCATCTTCCATTTTTGCTTCCCCATCCCCATCATCACTTCTCCCTGTCCCCCACCTCTAGTCCTATGTGCTACTGGCCCCTCCTGAATAGGGGGTGTGTTTGCATTTACAGGAGGACCCTTGGTGTCTTGGGGTTGAACGGGCTGATTAGGTTGCCTATAAGGGGGTGGGAGGTGATCTAATGGATCCTAGGGCTTGTGTCTGTCTTTTTTGTCTGCTTATCCTCTAGTTTCTAAAGGATAGAATGGAAAACCCTTGCTTCCTTGCCTTTGAGTGACAAATTCACCCTTTCCCCTGGGAAGCCACAGAGCAGTATATTCGCTTTCTTCCAGATTAAAAGGTTCTTTTGAATTCACATACAAATTCAAAGCCTGTCAAATCCGACCTTCAAACGGTCCAAACTTTGGCCAATATAACTTATCTTTCCAGATAATTTCCTTTGTCCATTCAAACATACAATAATTAATCATTTTCTGCTTACTTTTTCCTCTTTGGAATTCCCATGCATCCAGTATTGTAAAATCATCCCCAGTGGACTGTCCTGAGGGATGCTCCCCTTCTGGGAACCCCCCTCACAGTTCCCAGGTATACCAGGCTCTTGTGAATTTCCTTCATAATTCGCAGCTCCTGGGTCTAAGGAGTTACCTTTCCTTGGACTCATTTTTGGCGACAATAAATCAATAAACCTGCAGTGCCAGTAGAATTTTGGTTTCCCTCACTCACTTTGTGGTTCAGTCCTCTCACCTATTATTCTGTTGCACTATCTTGTCTTTTACCAACTGTTTGCCTCATGCCTAATTCCAATCTTTCTCCCAATCTGTCTTCCCTGAATGTATCCTTGTAGTCACTTCCCCTTGCAATCTCTATTAGTCTCGTACTAAAGTTACCAACTATTTTCTTCTCAGAGAAAATTGAACTTGACTCAATTGCTCCCCTCCTTATTCACCTCACCCAGCGATCAGATCGCTCCCTTCTCCTCGAGGACCTTTCCCTGGGTTCTTGGGCCAGGACCCTCCCTGCCAGTCCCTCCCAGGGAACCTCACTTGTTCTCTCTTTTCACTTTCCTCCTTTCCCAGACAGTCTCCTCACAGAGAGCCAAAAACGTGGTACTGGGAGGTGTGCACTTGCTTCAGGGGTCTGGGATACCAGCCCCCATTTTAGATATTCTACACACACAAACATACAGCTGCCCACCTGCCCAACCCCGTGATACTTACACAGTCCATTTTCACACACGGTTCATGTGCACAAGACATTTTACAGGCACCTTTACCTTTAGCTGGCACTCCAATGGCAGCCTTTGTGTGTGCCTCCTATTGTTGGCTTCCTTTGCTTATGCGTTATCGTAATTGGAACTCCTTCTCCAAGGGAGCCTGGTCTAAGCTCGGGACCACCTTAAAAGACCTGGTGGGGAGCTCCTTCCTGAGACTAGTCGTCCTTCCCCAGACTGGAGTTCCCGGGTTTCAGCATCCAATTGTTATAAATGAAGCTCTATATGTCTAATTTAATAAGCAACAATATTAAATTTAGCAGCAATGCGATTTTATTTAAGTAGCATTTTATAATCAAGCATACACAAAAATTTGGCAGTGATTAATTAAAGATAAGTACTGTTCAAATAAAGCATAAGCAAAAAGGTCGAGGATACAGAGGAGGGTTTCTCACCCCACCTCACCTACAAAAGAAAATAGTCCAACTTAAACTTATATACTGTATACTAATACATATTCATTACTATTTCTCATAAATGTCCTATTTTCAATTCTGAAAATCTACGTCACTATACTACATAGTGCATGCTCAACTTGTTTTTAGGGTGTCTTCTTGGCTTTTTGGTGGTCTTCTTCAGATGAAGGCTCATCATCTTCCTCTCGTCCCCTGAATAACCTTACCGGCTGCGCATGCGCTCTTAAGTTTTGCGTTATACATAATTAAGCATTATGTGCCAAAAAGTAATTATTTCATGGTTCAAACCACCTCCCAAACTCCCTACCTTGGAACAGTCCCAGCTTTGTCCATCTCAAGGCCAGTTCTATCTTAAGACATCCTGTATCCCATCACATCTGCAAAGGGCGCATCTCCCTACCTTGGAGTAGTCCCAGCTTTGGCCAATCCAGCTTTGAAACTCTTGTTTATCTCAAACTGCTTCTTGTATCTTATTTTTCTCATGTAGCATCTTCCAAGGGACCCATCTGCTTTGTAAAAATAAGCACATCTACTTTTTATTTTACTGGTTTATAACAATTTTCTAAACTATATATATTTTTAAAATATTGTTACAGATATGTTTAGCATGAAAAATTTTCATTTAGTACATTTTTATAGACTGATATCAGCAATGTCCAGTTGATATTGATATTCAGCACATTAAATGCAATATAAATTGATATGAAAATCAAGACCCTTCATGGCTGATGATATATCAGGCTTTGCCCCCACCCCCTTGTAACTATTTCCATCATGCAACACCTGGTACTCCTAAGGATCAGGAACAGTGTGGCCAGCAGGAGCAGGGCAGTCATTCTTCCCCTGTGCTTGGCACTGGTTGGGCAGCACTTCAAGTGCTCTGTCCAGTTCTGGGCCCCTCAGTTTAGGAAGGACATGGAGAGGCTGGAGTGTGTCCAGAGAAGAACAACAAGGCTGGTGAGGGATCTGGAACACAAGTCCTGTGAGGAGCAGCTGAGGGATCTGGGGTTGTTTATCCTGGAGAAGAGGAGGCTCAGGGGAGACAAGGCAGTGTCAGGGCACAGGTTGGACTTGATGATGTCCAAGGTCTTTTCCAACCTGGCTGATTCTGTGATTCTCTGAAACCACCCTTGCAGCAGTTGCAGGATGAGCCCTGGGCCTCCTCTCCAGAAGGTCCAGCAGCCCAGGTCCCTCAGCTTCTCCTCAGAGCCCCAAAGCCCATCCTGTCAGTCCTGCAGAGCCTCTGCAGCTCCTCCTCCTTGCCCAGAACAGGGAGCCCCAGAGCCAGACACAGCAGCCCAGATGTGTCCCCCTGGGTTGTGGTGCCTCTGGCAAGGGAGCAGCACGAGGCGCTGCAGGAGCCTGCAGACAATTTCTGAAGCACTTGGAGGATGATCCTGCTCCCCAAAGGATGTTCTCATGGTGCTGGGAACTAAGGAACTGAAATGGGGAGTGGGGTCAGAGAGGAAAGAGCAACCAGGGATGGGCTGTTTGCAGGCGAGGGAACAGGAAAGGGCAGCATGAAGAAATTTGCACCAGGAAGAGTAAAGAAACCCAAGGTGAAGCAAAGGAAATGCTGAGGGCAGTTTGGGGATGGCTGCCAGGCAGCCCTGGCTCTGAGCAACAACGTCTGCAGTGGCACAGGAAACTCACAGCTCATGGGAACAAACTTTCTGCCTGACTTCAGAGGCCACCACAAACCTGAGTGGTTTCCCTGCTGTCCCCCAGCCCTTCCTGGCCCCAGGGGCTGATGGCATTTGTGCTCACTCAGGTTCATCTCCCCACACCAACACCATGGGGTGCTCACACCTGCTCTGGGCAGTGCAAACAGGGGCTCCTGAGCCAGTGCTGCCGTGTCTGTGCCTGCAAGGATGCGGCCCCTGTGTGAGCTGGGGGAGAGGCCAGGGCTGCAGAGGGGGGATGTTGTTGGCAGGTGCATGAGGACGCTCTGGGACGCTGCCCTGGGGTGTCCAGCGCAGTGGGGATGGATCAGCCCCTGCTCTGCTGCTCCTTCCCGTCTCCCCCAGGCACCTTGCAGAGCCCCAGCCATGCTGTTTGCCCCCAGCCTGCCCACGGCCACCCTGGGGCTGCTCACAGGGCTTTTCTCTGCTGAGCGTGTTCTGGATAGAGCCTGGGCAAGGAGCCTGGAGCCCCCAGGCCCTTACCTGAGGCGTCAGCGCTGCCCCAGCAGTGCCCATGGCCTGTCCCTGCTGCAGCCCCGGCACTGCCACCCCCAGCACTGTGCCCGGCCCCGAGAGCACTCAGACCCTACAGCAACACCAGGGCCAGGAGGGCAGCGGGGCAGGGCCACGGGAGCAGCACTGGCAACACCAAGTGCTGCTGCTCCTGGGCACAGCTGCTGTGCCAGCACTGATCTGCCCCAGCTCTGCACACAGACATTGCTGCTGCAGCTGCAGAGAAGGGAACAAAAGGAGGACCTCTGCAGAGAACTTGGCTGAGAGATCTTTTAGTTCCTTTAAAGCCACCAAGAGTGCAATCCCTCATTGACACAGTCTATAGCCAGAGGGGAGGTGGAGAGAAAAAAAATGAGAAATGTCACAAACAACAACACTTCTTTGTGTTGAAAAAGTAAATTAAAGAAAAAGAACCTTCAAAATTAAACAAACAAGAAGCATCAAAGATTACTTTTATTACAAGAGATTTTCAGAAATTGTCCAGCAGTTTAATGTTCCTGACACCATCCAGTCATCAGTCTCCACACTGCAGCCTTGAGCTCCTGGTTCCTCAGGCTGTAGATGAGGGGGTTCAGGGCTGGAGTCACCACCGAGTACAGAACTGACAGGGCCAGATCCAGGGATGGGGAAGAGATGGAGGGGGGCTTCAGATGAGCAAACATGACAGTGCTGATGAACAGAGAGACCACAGCCAGGTGAGGGAGGCAGGTGGAAAAGGCTTTGTGCCGTCCCTGCTCAGAGGGGATCCTCAGCACAGCCCTGAAGATCTGCACATAGGAGAAAACAATGAACACAAAACAACCAAGTCCTAAATAGGCACTAAGAGCAAGTAGCCCCAGTTCCCAGAGGTTTGTATGTGAGCAGGAGAGCTTCAGGATCTGTGGGATTTCACAGAAGAACTGGCCCAGGGCATTGCCATGGCACAGGGGCAAGGAAAATGTATTGGCCGTGTGCATGAGAGCATTGAGAAAGGCACTGGCCCAGGCAGCTGCTGCCATGTGGGCACAAGCTCTGCTGCCCAGGAGGGTTCCGTAGTGCAGGGGTTTGCAGATGGACACATAGCGGTCATAGCACATGATGGTCAGGAGGGAAAATTCTGCTGAGATGAAAAAGGCAAAAAAAAAATACTTGTGCAGCACATCCTGTGTAGGAGATGTTCCTGGTGTCCCAGAGGGAATTGTGCATGGCTTTGGGCACAGTGGTGAGGATGGAGCCCAGGTCGGTGAGGGCCAGGTTGAGCAGGAAGAAGAACATGGGCGTGTGCAGGAGGTGGCTGCAGGCTACGGCGCTGATGATGAGGCTGTTGGCCAGGAGGGCAGCCAGGGAGATGGCCAGGAAGAGGCAGAAGTGCAGGAGCTGCAGCTGCCGCGTGTCTGCCAATGCCAGCAGGAGGAAGTGGCTGATGGAGCTGCTGTTGGACATTTCTTCACTCTGGCCATGGAGTCCTGTTGAAGGAGGACACAGTGATAAGTCAAGGCAGACACTGCTGAGTAATGCCCACGTCCCTCCTCCCAGCCCTTCCCCTGATGCTCTGTGCCACCCAGTTTTCCTTTCTCAGACCCCTTCCTTCATCCCCGTGCCTGGAGCTCTGCTGGGATCTGGCCCCGTTGCTGTGACGAGCAGGGGCTCTGCCCATGGACACCGAGGGGTCAGCTCTGCTCTGCAGCACTGGGGTCATGGGAACAGGGACAGGGGCCAGTCCTGGGCTTGGACTTCATCAGCCCAAAGTGCTCCTGAGACAGAGGAGCTTGGCAGCATCTCCTGTGCCAGGGCTAAGGAACGGTGATGGCCAAAGGCAGTTGGAGAGGGTTTCCTGCTGTGCCCAGGGAGATCAGAGAGAACTGTACAAGGCAAGAGCTTTGGCTGTAACTCAGTGAAGGCTGAGGGGAGCTGCTCTGTGACTCCATCTGTCCCCAGCTGCCCTTTCTGAGATCCAGGGCCGTCCCTGTGTCCCCCTGAAAATCAGCCTGACACAGCTGAGAGCAGAGGCAGCCACAGCAGAGCAAACTGGCTCAGCCTTTCTCAGAGTCTCAGCCCCACTTCTGGCCAAGGACACTCCTGTCCCCAGTGTCCCCTGGAGGCAGCTCACAGCTTGGATGGCATCCCCAGAACACACCCAGGGTCCTGTCCATGGCACTGCTGGAGGAGAGTCAGCTCATTCCCAGCCTCCAGCCTGCCCTGCCCAGAGCTCCCCAGGGCGGAGGGAGCTGGGACACCCCATTTGCAGTGTCTTGGCATGGGGATCTGTTAAAAAGGTAATTATGGAATAGTTTGGTCTGGAGAGGAGTTTCAATATTCCAGCACAGCTTGGTGGCACTTTCCCCCCACTGCCTGCCCAGGGCTCTGCTGCCTGGAGCTGTCCTTGCCTGCCGCTGCTTCCCTGTGCCCAGGGCTGGGCCCTGCCAGCACTGCCAGAGCCCAGCCCAGCCCTGGGGGCTCAACTCTGCCCTGCAGATCCCTCCCAGCTCAGGCACTGCCCAGGGGCAGCTCTGGCTCTGCAGGCTCTGATGGCAACCTCAGAGCAACCCTGAGGAGGCTGGAAAAGTGACACTGGTGCTGCCTGCAAGGGACCCTCTGCTGATTTCTATCATTGCCTGGTTTATTAAGATCTGAGAGAAAATTGTTTGATTTTTTTCAACCTGAACTGAGAGATGAATACCTATGCAGAATTTCCTATCCAGGCAACATAGAGCAGTAGATTAATAAAGCAGGATTTTCCCTTTTATCTATCCTCTGCTAGAGGAAATATTCTGGAGTTAAATGTCATGCTGGGAGCAGTTCCTGAACAATGCAGCATCCTCACCATACATGGAGAACATTTCCACACCTTACCAGCTGTCTCCTTCCACCCAGATCTTGTTCCCCAGTGCTGTGGGCAGCTCCCAGGGCTGGCTGAGAGCTGTCCCTGGCAGGCAGCAGAGTCCCTGCCCCAGCACAGCGCCCTGGGCTGCAGGACCCTGCTCTGCAGGACAGCACTGGGCACCCCTGGCTGCTCTCCACAAGAGATAATCAGAGAATGTACTCACAGAGTCTGTAGGCATTGGGATGTTGCAGCTTTAGGAGATCCCTGCAGGAGCTGCAGCTGCCTTGTCCTGCAGCCAGAGGTTCCTGTGTCAAGGGCTGGGAGTAATTCTCCCGCAGTCACTTCTCAGCTCCTTCCTAGCCCTGAGTGATTGCAGCTCTCTGTGCCTGTGTGCTGTGCCTGGGGTGGCTGCAGGCAGTGCCCCAGCCCTGCTGGGCTGGGAGAAGAGTGGCTCATCAAGAGCAATGTGCTTTTAAGCTCCTCTTGGTTGGCAGGCGTTCCTCTGTGCCAGGAGCCCGGCCCAGCTCAGCAGCACAGACACAGCACAAGGACTTTAATGACCCTCTCAGGCTTTGTGCTGAGGCCCTGAACATCAGACCCTGAGAGAGAGCTGAAGAAACCTCTCAAGAATTCCCAGTCAGAATCCAGCTCCACAGTTTCTTGAAGTTTTAATGGGTCCCACTGAGGGACAGGACAGAGAAAGTGTCCCCAGGCCCCAGGCAGAGCAGAGAACTGGAGGCAGTGATGACAGGTGGGGACAAAGAGAAGCCAAGTCTTGGTGCCCTGGGGCACAGCAGCTTCTGTGCCACCAAGGGCTGTGAGGAGACACCTTGTCCTGAGGCCCTGGGGCCTCCTGGCACAGCCCCGGCAAGGCTGGGCACTGTCAGCCCCTTGTGCTGCCCTCAGCATCCCCCTCACATGCCAGTGGCCTCAAGGATGTGCTGGAAGGAGTCCCTGGGGAGCCTTGGTCAGCAATGGCCCTGGGGGGCTCCTGAATGCTCCCAGGAACTGCAGGTTCTTCAAAGGACTTTGGGTTTTGCTTTTTTCCTGGGAGTCTTTGAGAGGTTTGTGCAATCATGGCCTCCAATTATCTGCTTTAATTAGTCCTTTGAGAGGCTTTGTCAGGAACAACACTCAGTGGGGCTCATTAATGCTTCAAGGTACTCCAGTTGTCTTAACGTACTCGGTGTTTCCCTTTTAAAATTGTCTCTATGAGAAAAATTGTGTAATTACCTTAATTAGTCCCTTGGGATTCTTAGTCAGTAAAAATAATCAGTGGGGCTCAAGACAGGATGCTCTTTTTGACACTGAGTCTGAGAGGTTTGTGCAATCATGGCCTCCAGTTATCTGCTTTAATTATTCCCTAGAGATTCTTAGCCAGTTACCACACTCAGTGGGGCTCATGAATGCCTCAAGGTACTCAGGGATAATTTAAGTACTTCTTTGAGGCACTGAGTGTCTGAGAGGTTTTTGTGCAATCTTGGCCTCCATTTCTGTCCTTCATGAACTCCATGAAGAGTCTGTGTTGGGAATGGACCTCTGTGGGACCCATTGAAGCATTGAGACACTTTGGGTTTTTCTTCTGACTTCCACTTCTGGAAAGGTTTGTGCAATCTCCTTTCAGGCCCTGAGATTCCAGGGTTTAACACCAAATCCACCACGGGGCTCATCAGGATCAAGGAAGTCCTGACAAACCATGGCTGTGCCTTGAATTCTCCCTGGTACGGTGCCATTCAATTGGAAGTTTTCCTGCTGCAGTTATGGAGAAATATTTCAAGGAGCTTCCAAGAAATATGTATTACTACTTTCAGGTGTGCATTTCATTACTGTTCTCATTACACAAGAGGTGATTGCAGCATTCTGTGGTTGATAGTGAACCAGGGTCTCCCAAGGAGGTCTGGCCTGCTCAGAGAAGCTGTGCCTTGAGGTGTGACCCAGTGTGGACAACCTTCCTCCACATCACCCAGCTCCATCCAATCTCTCCTCACTCACCTGGGACCTGCTTTCTTGGAGACCTGGCTGCACACAACAAAAGAAGGGTTTTTTTCTTCTTTTATTTTTGAAGCAATCTAAAACTCCTGAGTTTCCCCAGTGAAAACAGAAACCCTCCTCAAGTGTGGGTCACGCCCAAGGTGCCACCAAGAGCACTGCAGTCCTGTCCTGGGCCACGAGTAAGGGTGGATCATCATCTCAACCTGCCCTGGGCCATGGCAAGGGGCTGTGGCCATGGACACTGCACTGACCCCACTGCTGGCTTTGGATCCCTCATCCCTTCAAGTTTCCTTGGAAAGCACCCCACCCATTTCTGCAGCCAGGTCCCGTGGCCACTTGCATGCAGAGCTGTCGCTGTCCTGGGCTGCCAGGGCAACCCTGAGGACAAAGCGGTGCCGGGGCTGTTCCAGGTACAATTGCACTGACACTCGCTGATGCCCTCAGGTGCCATGGCAGCGGCCACAGGGACCCGTTCCTTGGTTTGGTGCCGTGGCAGCCAAGGCCTGGAGCCGCTGTGATGGTTGGGTGCCATGGAGACCTGCCCTGGGCCCCTTGCTCAGGGCTGGTGTCACTGCCCAGAGCCAGAGGGGATCCCTTGCTGGGGGCTTGTGCCACGGCCACCTGCCCTGTGCCGCGCTGGCTGCTCAGGCGCCACGGAACCAGCAGCAAATGCCACTGCCAGGGCCAAAGGCCAGCTCAGCCAGACAGAAAGGGGCAGTGCTGGGCCCTGCTTCCATGGCAGCCCTCACTGGGACACCACACCTGGGTCACCTGTCATGGAATTGCCATGGAAACCTGGCTGATTGGAAGTGCAGTGGCGGACAAAGGTTTTAGTCGGGCCTGTCACAATAGGACAAATGGTGGTGGTTTGAAACTAAAGGAAGGGAGGTTCAGATAGGGGAGATAAGGAGGAAATTTTTAATGATGAGGTTGGTAATACACCAGGACATGTTCCCAAGGAGGTGGTCAATGCCCCATCCCTGGAAACATCCAACTCCAGCTGGGACAGGGCTCTGAACAACCTGATCTGGTGAAAGATGTCCCTGCTCATGGCAGGGGTTTGGATGAGATGAGCACTGCAGAGCTCTTCCCATCCAAAGCATTCCAGGATTGCATGGGGAGAAGGGGCTGCTCACTGGACTCCATCCACTCCCTTGACTCCTCCT
>JAIXNV010000330.1:0-38588 GCA_020917445.1 Riparia riparia
AGTCCATCTTCCATTTTTGCTTCCCCATCCCCATCATCACTTCTCCCCATCCCGTTCCACCTCTAGTTCTATGTGCTACTGGCTGTTCCTGAATAGGGGGTGCGTTTGCATTTACAGGAGGACCCTCGTGGGCTTGGGGTTGAACGGGCTGATTAGGTTGCCTATAAGGGGGTGGGAGGTGATCTAATGGATCCTAGGGCTTGTGTCTGTCTTTTTTTGGCTGCTTGCCCTCTAGTTTGCAAAGGATAGAACGGAAAACCCTTGATTCCTTGCCTAAAAGTGAAAAATTCACCCTTTCCCCTGGGAAGCCAGAGAGCAGAGTTGAATAAAAGATTCATTTGAATTCACATACAAATTCAAAGCCTGGCCAATCCAATCTTCAAACTATTCAGACTTTGGCCAGTATAAATTAACTTTCCAGATAATTTCCTTTGTCCATTCAAATAATTAATCATTTTCTGCTTGCTTTTTCCTCTTCAGGATTCCCATACTTCCCAGTATTGTAACATCATCCCCAGTGGACTGTCCTGAGGGATGCTCCCCTTCTGAGAACCCCCTCACAGTTCCCAGGTGTACCAGGCTCTTGTGAATTTCCTTCATAATTCGCAGCTCCTGGGTCTAAGGAATTACTTTTCCTTGGACTCATGTATGGTGGAAACAAATCAAGAAACTGCCGGTACCAGGAGAATCTTGGTCTCCCTCACTCACTGTGTGGTTCAGTCCTCTCACCAATTATCCTGTTGCACTATCTTGTCTTTTACCAATTGTTTGCCTCATGCCTAATTCCAATCTTTCTCCCAATCTGTCTTCCCTGACTATATCCTTCTAGCCACTTCCCCTTGCAATCCCTCTTAGTCTCGTACTAAAGTTACCATTTTCTTCTCAAAGAAAATTGAACTTGACTCAATTGCTCCCCTCCTTATTCACCTCACCCAGTGATCAGATCGCTCCCTTCTCCTCGAGGACCTTCCCCTGGATTCTCGGGCTGGGACCCTTCCTGCCAGTCCCTCCCAGGGATCCTCACTCATTCTCTCTTTTCACTTCCCTCCTTTCTCACCTGGTCTCCTCACAGAAAGCCAAAAACAAGGTACTGGGAGGTTCACACTTGTTTCAGGGGTCTGGGATACCAACCCCCATTTTAGATAGTCTACACACAAACATACAGCCGCCCCCCTGACCAGCCCCGTGGTACTTACACAGTCCGTTTTCCCACATGGTTCTTGTGCACAAGACATTTTACAGGCACCTTTACCTTTAGCTGGCACTCCAACAGGAGCTTTCATGTGTGCCTCCTATTGCTGGCTTCCTTTGCTTATGCGTTATCGTAATTGGAACTCCTTCTCCAAGGGAGCCTGGTCTAAGCTCGGGACCACCTTAAAAGAGCTGGTGGGGAGCTCCTTCCCAAGACTAGCTGTCCTTCCCCAGGCTGGAGTTCCTGGGTTTC
Source organism: Riparia riparia (assembly GCA_020917445.1). Taxonomy (NCBI): domain Eukaryota; kingdom Metazoa; phylum Chordata; class Aves; order Passeriformes; family Hirundinidae; genus Riparia; species Riparia riparia. Next base: position 1,445 of record JAIXNV010000330.1, read on the forward strand.
AGCACCAAATTGTTATTAAAAAAGCTCCATATGTCGAATTTAATAAGCAACAAAGCTGAATTTAGCAGCAATGCAATTTGATTTAAGTAGCATTTTATAATCAAGCATATACAAACAAAATTGGCAGTGATTAATTAAAGATAAGAAATGTTTGGATAATGTTGGGGAGGATGAAGCCAGAAAGCCCTATAAATATGATTGCTTAGATTCTGAGAATGTGAAACCTGTAAGTGAGATAGAATTGAAAGCAAATTTTGATATTTGAGAGCCACTGGATGTCTGGGAAAACAGTTATGTGACCAGCTGAAGGTCACCTGCAGCCAGACCCAGAGGTCAAATAGAATGTTCTGTCTCACCCCAATGTATGGTTCATCCCACACCTGTACCCCTCCCCTGAAGTATCAGGTATCTGTAACTCCATTGGCTCAAGTCCTGTTCCAGCCCACCTTGAAGCCCCCTGATAAGGGGGCTGTGAGGGTGGGTTGCTCTCTTTGCTCTTTGCTCTTTTCCCTCTCCCTCTCTTTGCCTGGAACCCTTCCCCAAGGACTTACCTCTTGAAATTTCCTCTCCCTACCTCTCCCTTCCCCTACCTCCCTTGGCCTTACCACGAGCTGCGCCTGGCAGCTCAAGCAAGGCCTCATATCCCTTACAATAAACCTCATCTTCTAAAACCCAGCTTCAGAGATCTCTTATCTACATTCATCCACACTGTCCTGGAGTCTACAGCAGCGAAGTAATTTCAACAAGCATCATAAAGTCACCCTAGGACATCTGTCATGGCAATTGCCATGGAAACCCGGCTGCTTGGAAATGCAATGGTGGACAAAGGTTTTAGTGGGGCCTGTCACAAATGGACAAAGGGTGGTGGTTTTAAACTAAAGGAAGGGAGGTTCAGATAAGGGGAGATAGGGAGGAAATTCTTGATGATGAGGTTGATGGTACACCAGGACAGGTTCCCAGGGATGTGGTCAGTGCCCCGTCCCTGGAAACATCCAAGTCCAGCTGGGACAGGGCTCTGAACAGCGTGATCTGGTGAAAGATGTCCCTGCTCATGGCAGGGGTTTGGATGAGATGAGCACTGCAGAGCTCTTTCCATCCAAAGCATTCCAGGATTGCATGGGGAGAAGGGGCTGCTCACTGGACTCCATCCACTCCCTTGACTCCTCCTTGTCTCTGCTGGAGCCCACATGCAGCAGCCAAAGCCAGCCCCTTCTCTGGCCTTTCCCTGCCCTGCCCCAGGGGCTGACAGAGCCAGGCTGGCACAGGTGACCTTTAGGCTTTGCAGAGCTCAGGCACAGCGGCTGGGACAGAGTCAGGGCTGAGCTCACACTCTGTGGGCTGGGGCAGAGCCCATCCAGAAATGAGCCCTGGAGCAGCAGCTCTGCAGTGGTGGCCACCAGGCCGCCTTGCCAAGGGAGGCTTCTGGCCATGGCCTGGAAGCAGCTGCTGCTGCCAAGGTGCCTTTGGTGTCTCGGGCTCTCCCTGGCACAGCTCCCAGCACGGCACTCTGCACTTGTGCCCGAGGCCTTCACTGTGCTGGGGCTGGCCTGGGGCTTTTCCTGCACCGGGATCTGCCCTGGTCCTGGCACAGGAAAGGCAGTTCCTGCTGGAGCAGGAGGCTCTGCCTACAATGGGCTCAAACAACACTAAAAAAGGCCTATTTACTTCAGAATTGGTTTCTAGAGCATGATATTCTAATAGTTGTAATAACTCCTATACTGTGGAGTAAATAACTCTTTCTTTTATTTACTCTGTAGTGAGAATAAATATTTCTGTCCATTCCTGATCTGAATCAATCACAGTTGTATTTATATAAATATATCTGGTATTCCATTGTTAATCCTATGGGACAAATTGCATTGCAGTTCAATTCCACCTGTCCAATCTTTTACACATAAACCTTTGACAAAATGTGTGGATGGGATTGGATCCAGCCACTCCCAGTCTTCTCTCTTAGATGGATTTTAAAAGTCTAGGCATCCTGGAGGGGTTTGAGGATCCATGGTGGCTTTTGGGTGTCATTTCTCCACCTCATAACCCAGCAGGAGTTTCTCCAATGAAGAAATAAAGCTTTTGCCTGAAGCTCCCACTCTGCCCATGACAGGAACCCCTGTGAGTGTCTGGGACATCCCAGCTCTTTGGCAGCCTGGGGACTCCTGGGATGTCACCGTGGAGCCCCCGTGAGTGCCTGTGACAGATCGGTGCCTTTGCAGCCCAGGGTGCCCTGTGATGTCACCATGGAATGGCTGTGACTGCCTCTGACCACAGGGCTCTTGGCCATCCCCAGAAACTCCTGGGAGGTCTCCATGGAGCCCCTGTCTCTGCCTGTGACATTCCAGCTCTGGAACAGCCTGGAGACTCTTGGAAAGTCCCCATGGAACCCCTGTGAGGACCTGTGACAGCTCGGTTCCTTAGCAGGCAACCATCACCAGCCCCTGTTGCTATGGTCAGTTTCCATGGCAACCATCACCAGCCCCTGGTGCTATGGTCAGTTTCCATGACAACCATCACCAGCCCATGATGCTATGGTCGGTCCCTTGGCAGCTCCATGCAGATCCCAGGCCAGGGGTGGTTCCATGGACACCAGCTCAGGCCTGGAGCCAGAGCCCGTTGCCAAGGCAACCATTTGCAGTCCCATTCCCAGGGCCATGGGATCCCAGAAGCACGGAATTGGCTGAGCTGGGAAGGACCCATCAGGATCCTCGAGTCCAACTCCTGGCCCTGCACAGGACACCCCAACAATCCCAGCCTGGGCCTGGCAGCGGTGTCCAAACGCTGCTGGAGCTCCCAGAGCCCTGGAGCTGTGACCCTTCCCTGGGAGCCTGTTCAGGGCCCCAGCAGCCTCTGGGGGAAAAACCTTTTCCTGACATCCAACCTAAACCTGCCCCAACTCAGCTCCCAGCCCTTCCCTCCAGTGCTGTCCCTGGGCACCGGAGTGAAGAGGTTCCCACAGCCCCCAGCCAGGGACCCGCTCCCAAGGCTGCTGCCAGGGCAACCAGGGCTGGGACCAGCTGGGATGCACGGTTTCCATGGGCTGGGGTTTAGGAATGGGTGTCCCAAATTTTGTGCTCCCACTAAAACCGAGCTGCCCCTCACTGGCTTCCAGCCTCCCATGGAAAATACAAAAGGCAAAGATTCTGGGGTGGGATAAGGACAATTTACTGGTAATAGCAACAAGAAAAGGAAAAACTAGGAACAGAAGGGATAAGAGAAATGATATACAGGGACAACTACAACAACACTGACTGGCTCTTCCCAGCCACATATTTCCTCCTGCTGGAAAAGGACATCTTTGTCCCTGGGGAAGAGAGAGTGTCCCTTTCCTGACCCTGGCAGTGACCTGAGATGGGATCAAATACAATGTCGGGACCATGGCCAGGACCACCTCACATCATTGCCAGGGGCAGAGAAAGGGACAGGTCACTCCTCAGCAAGGGTCACAGGAAATGTGGGTCACAAGGACTCTTCCCGAGGTGGGTCCTCAGATGGGGGATGAATTTGGAGACTCACACAAAACATTACCTGCACTCAGTGTACACGCCAGGGTTTCCCTTACTGGTGCCTCTGTTGGTGTTGGCTCAAGTGAGACCTCTGGGTGAAGCTCTTCCCACACTGGGGACACTTGGAGGGCCTCTCCCCAGTGTGGATGCGCTGGTGCCTGATGAGGTGGGAGTTGTGCTTGAAGCCCTTCCTGCAGTTGGGGCAGCGGAAGGGCCTCTCCTCTCTGTGAATCTGCTGGTGCTGGAGGAGATTGGAGCTGGTCTGAAACCTCTTCCCACACTCAGGACACTCATAGGGCCTCTCCCCTGTGTGGATCATTTGGTGGATGATCAGCTGGGACCTCTGGTTGAAGCCCTTCCTGCATTTCCCACACCTGTATGGCCTTTCCTCAGCGTGGATGTTCTGGTGGCAGATCAAGTGGGATCGCTGGCTGAAGCTCTTCCCACATTGCTCACACTCGTAGGGCCTCTCCCCAGCGTGGATGCGCCGGTGCCTGATGAGGTTGGAGTTGTGCTTGAAGCCCTTCCTGCAGTCGGGGCAGCGGAAGGGCCTCTCCTCTGTGTGAATCAGCTGGTGCCGGCGGAGATTGGAGCTGGTCTGAAACCTCTTCTGACACTTGGGACACTCGCAGGGTCTCTCCCCAGTGTGGATGATCTGGTGCTGGACAGGGGTGTTGCTCTGGCTGAAGCTCTGTCCACCTTCCTGGCACAGGGTGGGTCTTTCCTCCTCAGAGCACCCTGGGATGGGTTTGGAGTCCTTCCTCCTGTAGGATCTCCATCGATTTTTCTCCCAATTTGATTCCTGTACCATGGAGCTACTCAAAACATCCTCTTCCACAAGGGTCTGCTGCAGGGATTTGTTCTCCCTGGTCTCCATCCTCAGCTCCTTGTCTGGGGGAGGAAGGACAAGGAGAGGATGGGATTTGCCGCTGTGCCAGGTGAAGGGGAAGGAGATTCTCTCAACACATCCCCGGCAGGACGGCGTTGGCAGCGGGGTTGTCCTGCAGCCAGGGGCCAGGCTGGGCTGGGAGATGGAGCAGGAGAGAGGGGGAAAGGGGCACTGACTTCCTCCTCACCTGCTTGGCTGTCCCGAGGCATCTTCCTCTTCCTCACAGCCTCTTTCTCCTTCCAGCCAAGGTTTGGGAAATCCTGGTTTGGGCAAAAACAAGGGATGAGTATGTTGAGTTTGAATGTCCCTTCTGCTCAAGTCCATCTCTACAAGTCACCAGACATCAGGAGTCCCTAATAGCCTATCAAACACCAAGAGCAGCCCTGAAAATTCCTTTCTGGAGTTCCCTGTCTCGGGTCTCCCTGCTCTCCCAGGCTGCTGAAAATCCCAGGAATCTGAAAACTCCCCCCTTTTCCATTTTCTATTTAGGAATGCTCGGGGATTTGGGGTCCCAGGGTTCCTTCTCCCCTTAGTCTCTGCTTTGGGGTGCAGGGGCTGCAAGGAGTCCCCCCTGCCCCTCTCCAAGCTGTTGAGGGTCCTGCAAATTGCAGCGCTCTCCCCTCTCTGGGGTCCTGGGGGACACAGGGCTCTGCTCCTCCGGGCTGTCTCTGCCAGCAGCCACCACTGGGACCCCCCAGTTTCCCCCCAAGGGCCATTTTCCACCCAGCTTTGGAGTTCTTGCTTCTCCAAACATCCCCAACCAAAACAACCCAACCCAGAGACCACTCAGGATATCTGAGCCGAGCTCCCTGTCTTGGGGTGGTAAGACAGGAGTCTGCTATGGAAGGCAGGAGCCTCCAGTGAAATGGGAAATGCAAACCCCATCCCTCTGAATTATAATTTTGAAATTAATGGGCTTTCAAGCAAAGATACGGCAATAGGAATAACAGTTCTTTAGTAGGAAAATTAAACTAAAAATTCAGTAGTAAAAAAAAAAAAAAAAAAAACCACCAAAAAACCCCCCAAAATAAGACTCAGAATCCAACCTGACACCAGGGTAGTCAGGGTGTTGTTTGCAGTGCAATCAAATCGTGGCTGCAGACCTCCTGGAGTGACAGATGTGGTTTTGTTGAAGCAATGATCTTGTAGAAGGGTGTAGTTTTCCTCTGAAGGTCCAGTGGTGGTATAGATGGGTCTGGTCTTCCTCTGGGAATCCAGTGGAAATCAGGAGGCTCCTGGTGCTTTAAATCTCAGCTTATATGCAGGTGGGAATGCTTGGCTCCTCCCTCTGGGTGAAGCATCTCACAATGGCAGGATGTAATTTTATCAGTCATGCAGTGAGAGACAATGGCCCATTAACAGAAGATATCTCCCTGGAGGGAGGATGGGTCATGGAAGAGATCAAGAACCCTGCCCCATTTGGTTTTACACAGCTGGGCCATTAAGAGACGATCCCCCTCAGAGATATGAGGGATGGGTCATGGAAGAGATAAACAACCTGCCCTCCTGGTTTTAACAGATGGCAATATAATACACTTTTTTGGTTACATCTTTCATTGCAAGAGAGAGCTCCAGGCTCCTTGCCCAGGCTCTCTCCAGAACACGCCCAGGCCAATGCTCAGCAGAGAAAAGCCCCGTGAGCAGCCCCAGGGTGGCTGTGGGCAGGCTGGGGGCAAACAGCATGGCTGGGGCTCTGCAAGGTCCCTGGGGGAGACGGGAAGGAGCAGCAGAGCAGGGGCTGATCCATCCCCACTGCACTGGACACCCCAGGGCAGCATCCCAGAGCGTCCTCATGCACCTGCCAACAACATCCCCCCTCTGCAGCCCTGGCCTCTCCCCCAGCTCACACAGGTGCCGCATCCTTGCAGGCACAGACGTGGCAGCACTGGCTCAGGAGCCCCTGTTTGCACTGCCCAGAGCAGGCGTCAGCACCCGCATGGTGTTGGTGTGGGGAGATGAACCTGAGGGAGCACAAATGCCATCATCAGCCCCTGGGGCCAGGAAGGGCTGGGGGACAGCAGGGAAACCACTCAGGTTTGTAGTGGCCTCTGAAGTCAGCCAGAAAGTTTGTTCCCATGAGCTGTGAGTTTCCTGAGCGACTGCAGACGTTGTTGCTCAGAGCCAGGGCTGCCTGGCAGCCACCCCGAAACTGCCCTCAGCATTTCCTTTGCTTCACCTTGGCTTTCTCTACCCTTCCTGGGTGCAAATTTTGGTTCCCTCTCCTGCAAACAGCCCATCCCTGGTTGCCCTTTCCTCCCTGGCCCCATTCCCCATTTCATCTCCTGAGTTTCCGGAACCATGGGCACATCCCTTGGGGAGCAGGATCATCCTCCAAGTACTTCAGGAATTGTCTGCAGCCTCCTGCAGAGCCTCATGCTGCTCCCTTGCCACAGGCACCACAGGCCAGGGGGGCACATCTGGGCTGCTGTGTCTGGCTGTGGGGCTCCCTGTTCTGGGCAAGGAGGAGGAGCTGCAGAGGCTCTGCAGGACTGACAGGATGGGCTTTGGGGCTGTGAGGAGAAGCTGAGGGACCTGGGCTGCTGGACCTTCTGGAGAGGAGGCCCAGGGCTCATCCTGCAACTGCTGCAAGGGTGGTTTCAGAGAATCACAGAAACAGCCAGTTTGGAAAAGACCTTGGACATCATCAAGTCCAACCTGTGCACCGACACTGCCTTGGCTCCCCTGAGCCTTCTCTTCTCCAGGATAAACAACCCCAGCTCCCTCAGCCCCTCCTCACAGGACTTGTGTTCCAGACCCCCCACCAGCCTTGTTGCCTTTCTCTGGAAACACTCCAGCCCCTCCATGTCCTTCCTAAATTGGGGGGCCCAGAACTGGACACAGCACTTGAGGTGTTGCCCAACCACTGCCGAGCACAGGGGAGAATCACTGCCCTGCTCCTGCTGGCCACACCATTCCTGATCCAGGCCAGGTACCATTGGCCTTCTTGGCCACCTGGGCACACTGCTGGCTCATATCCAGCCTGCTGTCCATCTGTCCCCGCAGGTCCCTTTCTTCCTGGCTGCTGTCCAGCCACTCTGTCCTCAGCCTATAGCGCTGCAGGGGTTGTTGTGGCCAAAGTGCAGGACCTGGCACATTGACTTGTTAAACCTCACATTGTTGGATTTGGTTCCTGGATCCCGCCTGTCCAGGGCTCTGTGCAGAGCCCTCCTACCCTCCAGCAGATCAACACCAACACCCCCAGCCAATTGGTGTCACTTCAGGTCCATCAGGCCCCAGAGTGTCGCAAAGTTCTCCATGATTTCATGAGGCCTCCCAGTGTCACAATGCCCCTTTCGTTGCATAGGACCCCTTGGTGTCACTAAGTCCTTTGGATCCTTTGGCACTGCAGTGTCACAATACCGCTTTTGTCTCCCAAGGACCTGCAGTGTCACAATGGATCCTTGGTTCCATGAGGTCTGGCAGTGTAGCAATGATCTCCTTGGTTCCACAGTGTCGCAATGGCCTCTTGGTCCCAAGGGGCACCACGGTGTCAAACATTTTTCCTTCATTTTAAGAGCCCCTGAGGAGCCACCCTGGCTATTTGGTTCCATGGGGCCCTGCAGTGTCATAATGGCACCATCATGACACCAGGTCCCGCTCTGTCCCAATGCTCTGCATGGTTCCTCGAGTCCCTGCAGTGTCACAGTGACCTCTTGGTTCCATCAGGCCTCAGAGGAACACCATGAATTCCTTGGCCCTGGGCCTGGAGCAGGAGCAGCTCTGGAGGGCCCCAAGGCCAGGGCTGTTGTGCTGGCCTGGGCAGATGGGATGGCAGCAGGGGCTGCAGAGCTCTCAGCACCTCAGGGTGAGGGGAGCAGGGCACACAGGGAGCCTCCTTTTCCCTTGGCCCAGCCCCTTCCCCATGGCTGGGGCTGAGTCCTGTCTGAGCTGCAGCTGCTGCTGTGCCCTTCCAAGGGGCTGAGGCCGTGGGCCCCTGCCCAGAGCAGCCTGCCCTGAGCAGAGCTGTGGGGCCAGAGCCGGCTGGGCTGTGCTGGGGAGAGGCCCTTGGTGCTGCCGAGAGCTCAGGGCAGCTGGCAGAGCTTGCAGGGAGCTGGGCTGGGCTGAGAGAGCCTGCCACAGAAACCATCAGTGTCCATCTCAGCCTGTGTGAGTGTGCAGGGGCAGGACACAGCCCAGGCCTTGTGGGGCAGGGCCAGCACCTGTGGAAGGCATTGAAAACAGGCAAGTGGCCCAGAGAGGAGGCTGCTCTGTGCCCTTGGTGGCATGGACAGAGCAGGAACACGGCCCAGGACATTTGTCAGCGCCAGCCTCTGTCCCCAGCCATTGCCAGCCCTGGCTGCTCAGCCCAGGTTTGTGGGGCAGTTTGGCTGTGGCCCAGCTCCATCCTCCTGCGGGGCTCAGGGCCTGTTCCCGGCCATGGCCAGCCCTGCCCGGCCTCTCTGCTGGCCCAGAGCCCGGCAGAGCCTGGGGCAGGGCTGTCTGTGCAGCCCACAGGTGCCACGGGCTGTGCAGGAGCTGGCAGAGGCTGCCCAGCAGGGAGGCCATGGGCCACAGAGCCCCAAGGCTGCTGTGGCACCACGGCACAGGGGCCGTTCCCACCCGCAATGCTCCTGTCCTGCCCTGGGCCTGCACAGGGGCTGTGGCACCATGGCTGGGCCAGCGCGGCACAAAGGGGCCACACAGCCGCTGCCGGGGCTGACAGCAAGGCCAGGCACACACAAGGAATTGCTGGGCATTGCCTGGGCTGGGCAGGGCTGACTGTGCCAAAGGCAGAGCTCAGCTGCCCTTGGTGGCTGCAGGAGAAGTCCAGGGCCCAAAGAGCCTCCATGGCTGTGCTGGAGACCAAGGCTGGAGGAGGGAGATGCAGGGCTGCTGTGGGATGGGGAGGGGATTGAATTCCAGCACACACCTCAGTTCTCTGATGATCCTGGCGCGATGCTGGTCCCTGTTCCAGCCTGGAGCAGAGCAGATGTTTATGGGACAGGAGCCCTCTGGGGCTGTCAGGGACCTGCAGCTTGCAAGGTGCTCTGCTCTCCCTCAGCTCCTCTCTGAGAGATGCCAATCCCAGTTCAGCACCTCAGGGCACAAGAGGCACTGCCTGTGCACGGGCACACAACTAGTGTCTGCCTGGAAAAGGGCACAGGTTTTAATACCTGTTAGTTTCATATTATACAAGCACGTTTTTATTATCTGGGTCATTTGAGTACTTTTAAGAATTGGAAAAATTTGCCCACCAGGGAGAGCAATTTCCTGGATGTGCTGGATTTTTCTACTGATGGCAAGATAAGAAACACTGATCTTCCCCTCTTCCTTTGCCGCCAACATTCAGTCTAATATTTCATGACCCCCTTCCTTCAGGTGTTTCCAGCTCTCTTGTTTGAATGGCCATGCCCAGGGACATCTCTTCATGTGGAGCAGCTGCATCTATGTCCTTCCTGTTGCTCCCAGATTTCCTCCTGTAGCTGTTCTCTGGTCATTTCAACGTGTCTCCTTTCACTGGCTTCATACTTTCTGCTTCAGGGAGTTGCCCGGTCTTTCACATATTGAAATAACATCTTAGTCAGCATCTTAGCTGTATTTTTATCTTTTATATTACCTCTTCTTGGTGGACATGTCAGATGTTACTGGGATGTCACAAGGAGCTGAGGGTAGTGTTTTGATGTTTATTAAATTTTATCATGTTCACATTTTTTATATTTCCCATGAAGAGAAACCATTCTGTGCCTCCAAATCTCACGAGTACCTGGTCCCTCCAAAGACATAAACCTGATGGGTTGTGGTTCCCACTCCAGTGGCTGCACTTGCACCTCACTCCATAACCACAGCAGAGCTCCCTTGTCCCAGAAAGTCCCTAGCAGTGGAGGGATGAAGGAAACAGGACAGGGTGTGGGGATCAGGTGCAGGGCAGAGCCAGGGAGAAGAATGACTTTTGCATTTGATGGAGCTGTGCCTTGGGTTCGTTGGCTGACAATAAATGAACATCCCTCTGTGTCTCGGGCAGCTCCTTCTCCAAGGAAAGCAGATGGGAGCTGGAGCCCAGGAGCTGAAACCTGCAGGTCCAACCTGGGGTGGAGGGAGCTCAGATTTGCACAAGGCTGCTCGGAGTCCCAGAGCCTGGATGGGGGAAATGGTGTGATGGGGAGTAGGGACAAAATCTGATTGATTGTCAGACATAAAGGGTCTTGATTTTCATATCTATTCAAACTGCATGAGTAAGTACCTTGGGATCAATGTCAATTGGAGATTGAACATATAAATGTATTAATAGGAAAAAAATCCTAAGCACGACCTAAAAATATTTTCTCACTGTCTTTTGTAAATATAATATTTTCACTATGGACACACTTCCAAAATCTGTTTAATTAACCACAGAAATTTGAAAACCTAAATCAAATTATTCCCAGAGTCTTGGCCTTTTAAGGTGTTCTGAATGTTAATGAGCCCTGGGGCACTGAATTCCTGAACTGAGGAGCTGAATGCTGAACAAGCCTCTGGAGAAGTCAAATCCAGCAGCAGCCTCCAAGTGTCTGAGGCTGTCAGCAGCCCCCACTGAGGCCATCCCTGCCCAGAGACCGTGGGGGAATGGGCAGACAAGGGGAGCGTCCCTGGGGCTGGGCAAGCAGAACTCAGAGGCACCAGCGGGTGCAGGTGGGAAATGGAGTGTGCAATCTGGCTGTGAAAGCCCTGCCTGGGCTGTGCCAAGCAGGACAGACAAACCCTGACTTCCATCCCCCAAACAATTCTCTCACTTAAACATTTCAAAGGATTTACAATTGTTTGAATACTCTGAGTTGATGCACTGGAGAAATAGCATCAAGAGATTGTCAGGAGCTCAAAACAACAAAACAGACTTTACTGGCAACTTTAGAAAATCAGAGAAACTGTGGCAAAAGGTTTAATACAATATTCAATCAACAAAAAGCACTTCTGAGAGCATTATAAATTGGCCCATTGAATATCACAAAGTCTAAACCTGTTAAATTTAAGTTACTCAACGTGTGCAAAGAGAGAGAATTAGAAGAGGAAGACGCAGAAAAAAAGACAAGTAAGATACACAGAAGCACACACACACACACAGAGCTACCAACTCCTGGATTCCAGTTGTGTTCAGATAGAAATTCCAAGAAGAGGTGGGGTCAAGATGTGTGCTTGCCTTGTGGTCAGCCTTGAATACCCCATGATCTTCCTGGGCCTTCCCCCAGGTGTGACTTTGGGTCACTTGGTCTCTCAGGAGCTGGGCTGGGGGCTGCAGAGGTGGCTGTGGAGCATTGCCTTTGGTGTGCCAGGGATTGGCAGACACTGCTGGGCTGGGATAGAGGCTCTGGGGGGATTTGGGCTACAGGGCAGGGCAGTGCTGGGGTTTCAGGGCAGGGCAAGGCTGGACCTACCCCTTCCTCCCCCCCCACATGAAATGTTTCCAGCCAACAATCTCCTCCAGTCTCTCACAACAGGCAATGCTGGAGGTGGAATCCCAGTTGTGGCCATGAGCACCTGGACAAGAAGGACATTTCTTTTCCATAGGAAGGTGTAATGGTTTTAGTTAAAACTGGGAAGAAACACTAATTAATATAGTGAGTACACATTCATGAAATTTTGTTTGCTAAATATAGTGTCATGGTCTTAGTGTTTACTCTTTTTTGTGGGAGAGGATCAGGAGAAACAAAGCAGGGTCAAGCTTAAAAAACAATTTATTTATTTATTTATTTATTTTTAACACACACTAAAAGAATGGAAAAGATAAGAAAAGAAAAGATGGGAAAGAAACCCCAAAAAACCAAAATGCAACTTCAAAACGCTGTTCCCTTCCCTTACAAACTGTTAACATTCTTACAAACAACATAGACACAACCTGTGATTTTCAGTCAGTTTCACCATTTAAACATAATCTTTCCTCACTTTGGGAGAGGAGTCTCTCTAGAGTCTTATGGACACATTCGCCACAAGACAAAAACAGTCCTGGGCCTCTCAAGGTCACAAATCTGCAGCTCTTTGGAATTTTTGCAGATTGTGCTGTTCCACCCATTAGCAGCCTTTCCCCTGGCTACTCATGGGCCTCTCACTGTATTTGGGGTACTGTTTAAGAAAACTTCTTCTAGTATAAAACAAGGATTCCCTGCTATCTCTAAAACTGTCTTTATCTCAAAAGAAATAAAGACCACCTTTTACCCCAGGAGCTGAGGGCTTCAAATCACTTTCTCTCTAAAATCATCTTGGTCTCAAAGGCTGAGACCTCCTTTTACCCCAGGAGTGAGGGGCTTTAAGATTCCCACTTAAATCTCAATCATATCAATCCCCAACTTTGCCTACAACTAGCATTCCCCCAAACAACATTAAGATGTTACAAGAAACAGTCCATTTCTCCATAGTTTACAGCAGAAAAGTTTGGTTAAAAATGTCCACATCCTCAATCCCTCTTCTAATAATCTTTATCAGTTCTTTCACTCTTGCTCCACTGACTTCATGCGGCGTCTTTCCTACATCCACTCTGTCTCTTTCTTTTCTCTCTCAGGGAAGGGTCAGGGACAGAGAAGTCCTTTTCCAGGTAGGTGGAAATACGTGGCTGGGAAGAGCCAGTCAGTGTTGTAGTTTTCCCTGTATATTGTTTGTCCTATCCCGTCTGTTCCTATTTGTTCCTTATCCTGTTGCTGTTCCCAGTAAATTGTTCTTATCCCAGCCTGGGATCTCCGACTTTTGTAATTTGAAAGGGAAGCTGGAGAGCAGCGAGCAGTGGCACAGTTTTTGCAGGAGCACAAAACTGGGAAATCCCATTCCTAAACCCCAGCCCATGGAAACCAAGCATCCCAGCTGGTGCCGGCCCTGGTTGCCCTGGCAGCAGCCTTGGGAGCGGGTCCCTGGCTGGGGGCTGTGGGAACCTCTTCACTCTGGTGCCCAGGGACAGCACTGGAGGGAAGGGCTGGAGCTGAGTTGGGGCAGGTTTAGGTTGGATGTCAGGAAAAGGTTTTTCCCCCAGAAGCTGCTGGGGCCCTGAACAGGCTCCCAGGGAAGGGTCACAGCTCCAGGGCTCTGGGAGCTCCAGCAGCGTTTGGACACCGTTGCCAGGCCCAGGCTGGGATTGTTGGGGTGTCCTGTGCAGGGCCAGGAGCTGGACTCGAGGATCCTGATGGGTCCCTCCCAACTCAGCCAATTCTGTGCTTCTGGGATCCCATGGCCCTGGGAATGGGACTGCAAATGGTTGCCATGGCAACGGGCTCTGGCTGCAGGCCTGAGCTGGTGTCCATGGAACCACCCCTAGCATGGGATCTGCATGGAGCTGCCAAGGGACCGACCACAGCAACAGGGGCTGGTGATGGTTGTCATGGAAACTGACCATAGCAACCGGGGATGGTGATGGTTGCCTGCTAAGGAACCGAGATGTCACAGGCCCTAAGAGGGATTCCATGGGGACTTTCCAAGAGTCTCCAGACTGTTCCAGAGCTGGAATGTCACAGGCAGAGACAGGGGCTCCATGGAGACCTCCCAGGGGTTTCTGGGGATGCTCAAGAGCCCTGTGGTCAGAGGCAGTCACAGCCATTCCATGGTGACATCACAGGGCACCTTGGGCTGCAAAGGCATTGATCTGTCACAGGCACTCACGGGGGCTCCACGGTGACATCCCAGGAGTCCCAAGGCTGCCAAAGAGCCGGGATGTCCCAGACACTCACAGGGGTTCCTGTCATGGGCAGAGTGGGAGCTTCAGGCAAGAGTTTTATTTCTTCCTTGGTGAAACTCCTGCTGGGTTATGAGGTGGAGAAATGACACCCAACAGCCACCATGGATCCTCAAACCCCTCCAGGATGCCTAGATTTTTAAAATCCATCTAAGAGAGAAGACTGGGAGTGGCTGGATCCAATCCCAACCCCACATTTGGTCAAAGGTTTATGTGTAAAAGATTGGACAGGTGGAATTGAACTGCAATGCAATTTGTCCCATGGGATTAACGATAGAATACCAGATATATTTATATAAATACAGCAATGATTGATTCTGATCAGGATTAGACAGAAAGATTTATTTACAACACAGAGTAAATAAATTTTAAAAAAGAGTTATTTACTCCACAATATAGGAGCTATAGCAATAATTAGAATATAATGCTCTAGAAAGCAATTCTTATGTAAACACGGCCTTGCTGGAGTTGTTTGAGCCCACTGCAGGCAGAGCCTCCTGCTCCAGCAGGAACTGCCTTTCCTGTGCCAGGACCAGGGCAGATCCCGCTGCAGGAAAAGCCCCAGGCCAGCCCCAAGACAGTGAAGGCCTCGGGCACAAGTGCAGAGTGCCATGCTGGGAGCTGTGCCAGGGAGAGCCTGAGGCACCAAAGGCACCTTGGCAGCAGCAGCTGCTTCCAGGCCATGGCCAGAAGCCTCCCTTGGCAAGGCGGCCTGGTGGCCACCACTGCAGCGCTGCTGCTCCAGGGCTCATTTCTGCCTGGGCTCTGCCCCAGCCCACAGAGTGTGACCTCAGCCCTGACTCTGTCCCAGCCGCTCTGCCTGAGCCCTGCAAAGCCTAAAGGTCACCTGTGCCAGCCTGGCTCTGTCAGCCCCTGGGACAGGGCAGGGAAAGGCCAGAGAAGGGGCTGGCTTTGGCTGCTGCATGTGGGCTCCAGCAGAGACAAGGAGGAGTCAAGGGAGTGGATGGAGTCCAGTGAGCAGCCCCTTCTCCCCGTGCAATCCTGGAATGCTTTGGATGGGAAGAGCTCTGCAGTGCTCATCTCATCCCAACCCCTGCCATGAGCAGGGACATCTTTCACCAGATCAGGCTGTTCAGAGTCCTGTCCCAGCTGGACTTGGATGTTTTCAGGGATGGGGCATTGACCACCTCCCCGGGAATCTGACCTGCTGTATCACCAACATCATAATCAAAAATTTCCTCTTTATCTGAACCTCCCTTCCTTTGGTTTAAAACCACCACCCTTTGTCCATTTGTGAAAGGCCAGACTAAAACCTTTGTCCACCATTGCATTTCCAATCAGCTGGGTTTCCATGGCAATTTCCATGACAGGTGTCCTTGGGTGACTTTATGATGCTTGTATTCCCAATCCTCTGTTCTGTTTCTGCTGTATATTAAGTTCTGTGTCTTTAAGACTAGCTCTAAGGGCATGGAGAAGCATGGAGATTGTTTTGAGAAAACTGCCTGACTCCTCCACATTCTGCCCTGGACAGGGTGTTCGGCAGAGGCTTGGAAGAGACTGCAGGACAGAGATTTTTTTGCTTTTAGTTAGTTTCAGCTAGCTAGGGCAGAGAAGTTCCCTGGACTGTTTTTTCCCCTTTTTCTTGGAACTGTTTGAACCTGCTCTGGACTGAAGACCCAGGGGAGCACTGGGGGCTGCACCTGCGGCCCACTGGGGCCTGGACCTCGGCATTTTCCAGCAGCGCCGGAGGGACTGGGACTGATGAGAGACTGAGAGAGAACCGAGCTACATCCACGGCAAGGACTTTCTCAATTTGCCATCTCACTCCAGAAGGAGAGGTTTTATTGTTTCATATTATTCATTCTTTGTATTTGTATGCACTTTGTTAAGTAAAATAGTTTTTTCCACTATTCTCCAAGGAAGTTCTTTACCAGAGCAGTTGGGGGGAGGGGCCATTTGGGTTTGCTCCCCAGAGGGATCCCATTCAGGGGTTTTCTCCCAAATTTGCCCTAAATCAGAACAATACCTTTGTACTGACACTCCAGAGAGTGGAAAAAACTTGCATTGATCATTAACTGCATTTTAGTGGTCCTTTATATAAAAATAAAACAGTCATTAGCCATGTTACTTCTTAAATTCCGAATGTCTCTTAGAATAAAGTCCTTTCTGCGTTTCTATTCCCCAAGCTTTTTAAAAATTTTTATATCTTTCTAGTCCCTAAATTTATTTTCTTATCCCAAAATAACTCCCATGTTGTCCCTAAGACATAGCTTTTACACTAAAAATACCCAAATTAAAATAATTATTTTATTAAGCTCAGTAATCATAATTTACAAAAAGTTTATAAAATACTAGAGTTTGTGCCAAGTATGTTTAGTTTATAGTTTCTTCATCCTACCCTACGTCCTAGTTCCAACAACATGGTTTAAAAAATTATCAATAATTACACCCAGTTTGTTAGAAGAAAAGTAGGGGCTGAGGCTTTTCAATCTCTCCTTTCCTTCTTCTCTTTTAAATCAGTTACATCACTTTTAAAAAATGTTCAGTGTCCTTTAAATATTAAAGATACCTATAAGCAAGCACAAAACCAAAAAATAAATGGAACCATAAAGAGTATTTCTCAAGTTATCCATAACTGTAAAACATGTACTACAATCAAGCAATCCAAACAAATAAAACCCCTATAATATAGCAAGCAATAATCCAAATACAAATATGGAATTACCTAGCAAATTAATTATACTACCCCAAACACACCAGAGTAAGCACTACATACTCACAGTAATAAAAGCCACCACTAAATAACTAAAAACCTACCCTGTACCTCATGCTACAACTCATAACACCATTCTAAACCTTAAAAAACCAAGTTCTTTAAAGACATAGTACCCCTAAAATAATTAAATCAAACAATAGAACTCATTTCAAAAACAACCTCATCAACAACTAAATGAAAGAACATAGCATCAAGTAAGTGTACCATATTTCCTACCATACACCAACTTCAAAGAAAGTAAAAAAAAATACAACACACTGTTAGAAACCTCCGAAAAAACACTAAGTAAGAAATCTTTCAAAAATAAAAACAGCATCTAACAAAAACCACCTAGTTAGTTAACACCCAAAGTTCCACCAGCAGAGCAAGCCCTACCCAGTCTAAGCCCACACATACAGGAGATAAAGTCCCAGTAGAACATGTAAGAAGTTTGTTAAGAATGACACTTTAAATGAGTTCTCCTTCAAGTACAGACAAACCCATCCATGGGATTGTCTTTACTCAAGGACCAAGTTACACATAGTAAGTAATGCAAAAAGATAAAACCACACAATGTGCACTTCAAGGAGATCTGATTGTTAAGAACTGTGTGTAATGATCACTGTGTACCGAATGTCACTGCCATTGTCTGTATATGGCTGTATATTGTATATTGTGTTTATTAATATATATGTATGTGTAGTGTATGTGTGTGCAGAGCTAGAATATATACATTAGTTTTAATAAGTTGATGATATGGGGATAAAGAGTAGAATATCCTAAAGTAACTTTATAATGCTTGTATCCCCAATCATCTGTTCTGTTTGTGCTGTATATAAAGTTCTGTGATTTAAAACTATTTCTAAGAACAAAGAAAAACACCAAGTTTATTTTAAAAAACTACCTAACTCCTACACATTCTTCTCAACATAAGGTGTTAAACAAAAGCTTTAAAAAACCTGCAAAACAAAAATATTTCTGCTTTTAGTTAGTTTCAACTAACTAAAATGGGAAAATTCCCTAAACTGTTTTTTTTTTTTTTTCCCTTTTTTTTACTTAAAACTATTTAAACCTACACTAAACTAAAAAACAAACAAACAATAAAACCCCACTAAAAGCTTACGCCTGCAGCCCACCAAGGCCTGGACCTTGGCATTTTCCAACAGCACCAGAAAAACTAAAACTAATAAAAAGCTGAAAAAAAAGCCAAGCTGCATCCATAGCACGAACTTTGTCAATTTACCATCTCACTCCAGAACAAAAAGTTTTATGGTTTCATACTATTCATTCCTTATACTTATATGCACTTTAAATAAAATAGATTTTTCCACTTTTCTCTGAGAAAGTTCTTTACCAGACTGGTTGAGCGGAAGGGCCATTTAAATTTGCTCCCCATTCAGAAGTTTTATCCCTAATTTACCCTAAACCGACACAACAGGTGACCCAGGTGTGGTGTCCCAGGGAGGGCTGCCATGGAGGCAGTGCCCAGCACTGCCCCTTTCTGTCTGGCTGAGCTGGCCTTTGGCCCTGGCAGTGGCATTTGCTGCTGGTTCCGTGGCGCCTGAGCAGCCAGCACGGCACAGGGCAGGTGGCCGTGGCACAAGCCCCCAGCAAGGGATCCCCTCTGGCTCTGGGCAGTGACACCAGCCCTGAGCAAGGGGCTGGTGCAGAGGGATCAGTGCAGTGTCCATGGCCACAGCCCCTTGCAATGGCCCAGGGCAGGTTGGGATGATGATCCACCCTCACTCCTGGCCCAGGGCAGGGCTGCAGTGCTCTTGGTGGCACCTCGGGCTTGGCACACACTTGAGGAAGGAGGTTTTTTTCAATGGTGAAACTAAGGCATTTTAAATTGTTTCAAAAATAAAACAAAAAAATCCTTCCTTGGCTAAGTGCAGCCAGGTCTCCAAGAAAAGCACGTCCCAGTTGGGTGAGAATAGATAGGATGTGCTTTGGCAATGCGCAGCAAGGTTGTCCACACTGGGTCAGATCTCGAGGCACAGCTTCTCTGAGCAGGCCAGACCTCCTTGGGAGACCCTGGTTCAGTATCAACCACAGAATGCTGCAAGCACCTCTTGTGTAATGAGAACAGTAATGAAATACATCCTTGAAAATAGCAATACATATTTCTTAGAAGCTCTTTGAAATATTTCTCCATAACTGCAGCAGGAAAACTTCCTAATGAATGGCACCAGACCAGAGGGAACTCAAGGCAGAACCATGGTTTGTCAGGACTTGATCCTGATGAGCCCCGTGGTGCATTTGGTGCTGAGCCCTTGAACCTCAGGGACTGAGAGGAGATTTCACAAACTTTTCCAGGAGTGAAAGTCAGAGGAAAAACCCAAAGTGTCTCAATGCCTCAATGGGTCCCACAGAGGTCCATCCCCAACACAGGCTCTTCATGGAGCCCATGAAGGAGAGAAATGGAGGCCAGAATTGCACAAAGACCTCTCAGAGACTCAGTAGCAAAAAGAAGTACTTAAATTAATCCTGAGTACCTTGAAGCATTAATGAGCCCCACTGAGTGTTGTCACTGGCTAAGAATCTCAAGGGACTAATTAAAGCAGCTAATTGGGGCCATGATTGCACAAACCTCTCAGACTCTTTTCTGACACAGTTTTGTGCCAAAAAGTTCTTCAATACCTTGACTACCCTGAAGCATTAAGGAGCCCCACTCTTTTTACTGACAAAGAATCCCAAGGGACTTATTAAAGTAGATAATTGGGGCCATGATTGCAGAGTCTCTCACAGAGTCAGGTTTAAAAGGGAAATACCAAGTACCTTAAAAACTTGAAGTTTCTTGAAGTATTAATGAGCCCCACTGAGTGCCATTACCCACAAAGCCTCTCAAGGGACTAATTACAGCAGATAATTGGAGGCCATGATTGCGCAAACCTCTCACAGACTCCAAGGCAAAAGCAAACCCAAAGTCCTTTGAAGAACCTGCAGTCCCTGGGAGCATTCAGGAGCCCCCCAGGGCCATTGCTGACCAAGGCTCCCCAGGGACTCCTTCCAGCACATCCTTGAAGCCACTGGGATGTGAGGGGGATGCTGAGGGCAGCACAAGGGGCTGACAGTGCCCAGCCTTGCTGGGGCTGTGCCAGGAGGCCCCAGGCCCTCAGGACAAGGTGTCTCCTCACAGCCCTTGGTGGCAGAGAGGCTGCTGTGCCCCAGGGCACCAAGACTTGGCTTCTCTTTGTCCCCACCTGTCATCACTGCCTCCAGTTCTCTGCTCTGCCTGGGGCCTGGGGACACTTCCTCTGTCCTGTCCCTCAGTGGGACCCATTAAAACTTCAAGAAACTTTGGAGTTGGATTCTGACTGGGAATTCTTGAGAGGTTTCTTCAGCTCCCTCTCAGGGACTGATGTTCAGGGCCTCAGCACAAGGCCCCGAGAGGGTCATTAAAGTCCTTGTGCTGTGTCTGTGCTGCTGAGCTGGGCCGGGCTCCTGGCACAGAGGCAGCTCCTGGCAGCCAAGAAGAGCTTCAAAAACACATCTCTCTAGATGAGCAGCTCCTGAGCACAGCCCAGCAGGGCTGGGGCACTGCCTGCAGCCACCCCGGGCACAGCACACAGGCACAGAGAGCTTCAATCACTCAGGGCTGGGAAGGAGCTGAGAAGTGACTGCGGGAGAATCACTCCCAGCCCTTGACACAGGAACCTCTGGCTGCAGGACAAGGCAGCTGCAGCTCCTGCAGTGATCTCCTAAAGCTGGAACATCCCAATGCCTACAGACTCTGTGAGAACATTCTGTGATTATCTCTTGTGGAGAGCAGCCAGGGGTGCCCAGGGCTGTCCTGCAGAGCAGGGTGCTGCAGCCCAGGGCGCTGTGCTGGGCCAGGGACTCTGCTGCCTGCCAGGGACAGCTCTCAGCCGGCCCGGGGAGCTGCTGCCAGCGCTGGGGAGAAGCTGTGGGGGGAAGGAGCCGCCCTGAGCAGGGCAGGTGCTGCTGCTGAGAGGTGCTGTGTGGGGCAGGGCTGCTGCCAGCTCCAGACCAGCCTGGGCACAGCTCCGGAGGACACTTCCCAGAAGAAGGTAAGCCTGGGATTGCTGTAAAGATCAGGCGTTTTCCTGAGAGTGTTTCTTTTTCCTGCTTGAAGAAGGATGGGAAAGTTGGGGTGATGACAAAAAGATTTCTGCTTTTTATACATTTTTCATATATTCATAGCTTTGTTAACTACTATTATATAAGTATAAAACTATAATCCTTAATTAACTCTATTCAATCACTATTACATAATTATATAACTATAACCCCTAATTAACCCCAGTGTGCTTCCTACCCTTTCTCTTAGATTTTAGAGGAAGAAGCAGACCTTCTAAATACATTTCTAAATTACTGTATAATCATATTATCAGGAATAGGACCTACATGAAGATAATTTGTTTTTTTTACCAGCGTGTGAGCAGTCATTAAAAAAAGTGGTGGCAAAGATGCCCTTGGACCTCCTCCAATGGGCTGACCCAGGGATTGTGTAACTGGGTGTCCTGGTTTGGAGACAAATTTGGGGGAATTCCCTCTGGGAAGCAAACCCAAGTGGCCCCTCCCTCCAACCAGTCCGAAAAAAAAACCTCTTTGGAGAAAAGTGGAAAAAGCTATTTTACTAAACAACTAAAGTTCATACAAGTATGTAGAATGAATAATATGAAACAATAAAACCTCTCCTCCTGGAGTGAGATGGCAAATTGAGAAAGTCCTTGCCGTGGATGTAGCTCGGTTCTCTCTCAGTCTCTCCTCAGTCCCAGTCCCTCCGGCGCTGCTGGAAAATGCCGAGGTCCAGGCCCCGGTGGGCCGCAGGTGCAGCCCCCAGTGCTCCCCTGGGTCTTCAGTCCAGAGCAGGTTTAAACAGTTCTAAGAAAAGGAAAAAAACAGTCCAGGGAACTTCTCTGCCCTAGCTAGCTGAAACTAACTAAAAGCAAAAAATCTCTGTCCTGCAGTCTCTCCAAGCCTCCGACGAACAGCCTGTCTGCCGAAGAATGTGGAGGAGTCAGGCAGTTTTCTCAAAATAAACTCTGTGCTTCTTCTTGCTCTTAGAACCAGTCTTAAAGGTACAGGACTCAATATACAGCACAAACAGAACAGACGATTGGGGATACAAACATCATAAAGTTACCCTAGGACATTCTACCCCTTATCTCATATCGTCAATTACTAAACCTAATATATACTCTAACTCTACGCACACATACATCTATATAAAAAACAATATGCAATATGTAGCTACATACAGTGGCAGTACCATTTAGCACACAACTGAATCTCTATTGGATGTTCCTGTTAAATATCCTAATTAATCAATCTTAATAAATTGTTGCAATTAGGGACTGGGTATGCCCCATCCCCACTGGGACACCTGGAAGCTTCAATTAAGGTCTGGTTTTTACTTTTCTGTTCTAATGATATTACAAGGCGGTTTTTTTCTCTTTTGATTACAGGCAACAGGAGAATGAGAGAAGCAAAACAGGAATAGTAATCACAAAATCACAGAACATTCTGAGTTGAAAGAGACACACAGGATCATCAAAGTAATGTTTCATTACTTACAGAGGCTCCAGAACTGTAACTTGGGGTGGTCAGTCTCTCTGCTGGGAGGCTCCTAAAGGGCCTTCAGCCACTCCTCAGCCCGGGACAGCTCCAGCATCCCCTTTGCAGGGCCCAGCAGGGCTCTCCTGAGCTGCCCTTGCCCCCTGCAGACAGAGCCTCCCCCAGGCAGGGCCCTGCAGACAGGCAGGTTTCTGTAGGGCCGGGCCAGGGCACAGAGGGTGGGATGGGCTCTGTGAGCGCTGGCAGGGACAAGGCTCCTCTCAGCAGGGAAATGTCCAGGCACAGGGAGATGCTCAGGGAAGGAGAGGGGGCTGAACAGAGCACTGCTGGGGGCAGGAGGGCACTGTTGGTGTGTGGGAGGTGCCGTGCACAGCTGGCTATGGGAACACTGTCCTCAGTGCCCGGCTGTCTGTGCCCGGCCCTCCCAGGCACAGCACCACAGCATCTTTTCTTCTTTCTGCCCTCCCCTGATGTTGTCACTGTCACCTGGTGCTCTCAGGGAGGCTCTGGCATTTGCAGCAGCTGAGTCAGGCACTGCCCTTGGGATTGCTGCCAGGCAGCTGTGTCCATGGGAATGGGGTGGCCAAGCTTGCCTGTCACCTGTGGGGGGCTGTGGGCAAAGGAGTCCATGGGAAAGGGGAATGAGCTGAGCCCTCTCCCTGAGATCCCATCATGGGCACACCTGGGGATCTCCTTGCTGTGTCCTTCCAAGCTCTGAGCTGCCCTCCTGGCTGTAAATCTGTGCCACAGCCTCTGGGAGTTCCCTGAATGTCCCATTGGGAAGTGCAGAGATGCCAGAGCTGAGGAAATGCTGTTGGGTTTGCCAAGGGAGCCGTGAGTGTCCTTGGCAGAAGGGAGTGCTGAGCCCTTGCCCAGAGACCTTTGGAGAGGCTGAGACATTCCGGGATCCCTCTGCTCTGGGCAGGGTCTGGTTTATCCCAGGGTGACACAGGAGTGTGATTGTGCCCTGATTGCAGCCAAAGCTGCAAACCCAGGGCAGTTGGGAGCAAGCCCATCCAGCCCCTCACCTTCCCTAAGACCCCAGGAATCCTTTGCCTCTCACATCTCTCACTGGTAAAATCTGAGTGCAGCAGAAATGCTGGGGATTTCTGACTGCAGAGAACCAGGAATGATGTGTGTGCAGGAAAATAATGGCTAAAATTCCTTCCTGCTCCCCATGCCCTTTAGAAGTTGAAGTGCAGATGCTACCGAGCCTGCCTGCATTAGAAGTGATTTCACCGACAAATCCTGAATATCCAGCCTTGTCCCTCTGCCACATGGCCACAATCCCAGGGCAGCAGGGCAGGGATGGCTCCTGGAGAACCCCCACGCACAGGCCCGGCTGCTCCTGACACACTCAGAAAGCACAGCTGGAGCTCAGGCAGGGACCTGGATGAAGGTTTTCCCAGAGCAGGAACAAGGGTGGGTGAGCCAGAGTGGGACAGTCTACAGGGAATGGCCCAGGTTTGGCTCAAAGCAGCCTCTGCTGACTTGTCACTGTCCTTTGTCCATGAACAGGTCCCCATGGCCAGGCACAGCAAATGTCCAACAGCAGCTCCATCAGCCACTTCCTCCTGCTGGCACTGGCAGACACGCGGCAGCTGCAGCTCCTGCACTTCTGCCTCTTCCTGGGCATCTCCCTGGCTGCCCTCCTGGCCAACGGCCTCATCATCAGCGCCGTAGCCTGCGGCCACCTCCTGCACACGCCCATGTTCTTCTTCCTGCTCAACCTGGCCCTCACCGACCTAGGCTCCATCCTCACCACTGTGCCCAAAGCCATGCACAATTCCCTCTGGGACACCAGGAACATCTCCTACACAGGATGTGCAGCACAGCTCTTTTTCTTTATGTTCTTCATGTCAGCAGAGTATGCCCTCCTGACCATCATGTGCTATGACCGCTATGTGTCCATCTGCAAACCCCTGCACTACGGGACCCTCCTGGGCAGCAGAGCTTGTGCCCACATGGCAGCAGCTGCCTGGGCCAGTGCCTTTCTCAATGCTCTCATGCACACGGCCAATACATTTTCCCTGGCCCTGTGCCATGGCAATGCCCTGGGCCAGTTCTTCTGTGAAATCCCACACATCCTCAAGCTCTCCTGCTCCAAATCATATCTCAGGGAACTTGGGCTCATTGCAATTAGTGTCTCTTTAGGACTCGGTTGTTTTGTGTTCATTGTTTTCTCCTATGTGCAGATCTTCAGGGCTGTGCTGAGGATCCCCTCTGAGCAGGGGCGGCACAAAGCCTTTTCCACCTGCCTCCCTCACCTGGCTGTGGTCTCCCTGTTCCTCAGCACTGCCATTTTTGCTCACCTGAAGCCCCCCTCCATCTCCTCCCCATCCTTGGATCTGGCCCTGTCAGTTCTGTACTCGGTGGTGACTCCAGCCCTGAACCCCCTAATCTACAGCCTGAGGAACCAGGAACTCAAGGCTGCAGTGTGGAGACTGATGACTGTATGTTTTCAGGAACATTAAACTGCTGGCCAATTTTTGTAAATCACTTGCAATAAAAATGATTTGTGATAGTTCTTGTTATTTTGGTTGTGGGGTTTTCTTTCCATCCTTTCTTTTTTCATGTTGTCCACAAAGAAATGTCATTGTAATAGAACGTGTTTTTGGTTACATCTTGCATTGCAACCTAAGACTGTCTTCCAGGCTCCTTGCCCAAGCTCTCTCCAGAACACGCCCAGGCCAATGCTCAGCAGAGAAAAGCCCCGTGAGCAGCCCCAGGGTGGCCGTGGGCAGGCTGGGGGCAAACAGCATGGCTGGGGCTCTGCACGGTGACTGGGGGAGATGGGAAGGAGCAGCAGAGCAGGGGCTGATCCATCCCCACTGCGCTGGACACCCCAGGGCAGCGTCCCAGAGTGTCCTCATGCACCTGCCAACAACATCCCCCCTCTGCAGCCCTGGCCACTTCCCCAGCTCACACAGGTGCCGCATCCTTGCAGGCACAGACACGGCAGCACTGGCTCAGGAGGCCCTGTTTGCACTGCCCAGAGCAGGCGTGAGCACCCCCATGGTGTTGGTGTGGGGAGATGAACCTGAGGGAGCACAAATGCCATCAGCCCCTGGGGCCAGGCAGGGCTGGGGGACCGCAGGGAAACCACTTCAGGTTTGTGGTGGCCTCTGAAGTCAGGCAGAAAGTTTGTTGCCATGAGCTGTGAGTTTCCTGTGCCACTGCAAACGTTGTTGGTCAGAGCCAGGGCTGCCTGGCAGCCAACCCCAACCTGCCCTGAGCATTTCCTTTGCTTCACCTTGGCTTTCTTTCACTATTCCTGCTAGAAATTTCTTCCTATTGCTCAACCCTGTTCCCACCCCTGTTCTGTCCCCTGCAAACAGCACATCCCTGGTTGCCATTTCCCCTCTGGTCCTGCTCCCCATTTCAGTTCCTGAGCTGGCACCATGGGAACACCACTTTGGGGAGCAGGATCATCCTCCATGTACTTCAGGAATTGTCTGCAGGCTCCTGCAGTGCCTCGTGCTGCTCCCTTGCCAGAGGCACCACAGGCCAGGGGGGCACATCTGGGCTGCTGTGTCTGGCTGTGGGGCTCCCTGTTCTGGGCAAGGAGGAGGAGCTGCAGAGGCTCTGCAGGACTGACAGGATGGGCTTTGGGGCTGTGAGGAGAAGCTGAGGCACCTGGGCTGCTGGACCTTCTGGAGAGGAGGCCCAGGGCTCATCCTGCAACTGCTGCAAGGGTGGTTTCAGAGAATCACAGAATCAGCAAGGTTGGGGAACACCTTGGACATCATCAAGTCCAACCTGTGCCCTGACACTGCCTTGTCTCCCCTGAACCTCCTCTTCTCCAGGATAAACAACCCCAGCTCCCTCAGCCACTCCTCACTGGACTTGTGTTCCAGACCCCTCACCAGCCTTGTTGCCCTTCTCTGGATACACTCCAGCCCCTCCATGTCCTTCCTAAACTGGGGGGGCCCAGAACTGGACACAGCACTTGAGGTGCTGCTGAACTATGTTGGAGTCCAGGGCATTCCTTTGGCTGCCCTGGAGGGTCAGGGACCTGGTCAGGGGGTTCTGGGACCCCAGCCCAGAGCTCAGAGAGACACTGCCTTTGATCTCAGTCCATGGGAAAAACTTCCTAAACTGAGAGAGGGTTTGCAGACCACGGGAGTGTGAAAAATAGTAGTTTAGTTTATCATAGGGTGAAAAAACAGTAATTTTAGGTTCATAGCATCGGGGTGAATGGCGACAAGATGGAGAATCTGGGGCGTTGTCTCCTTCTTCTTCCTTCTCCTTTCCTCACTCCATTTCTGCTATGACGTTGGCACAAAGTAGTTAGTGAGGATTGGGTCAGTGTATAGATGACCTTTTTAGTAATAGTGATAGACATTGGTAAGAAATAGTAAATAATGAACATGTAGTAATTAGTGTAAAAGATAAGGACAGCCCCAGTTCGGGGGGAGACGTGAGAAGTCCATGCAGCTGCAAACATCTTGTTGGACTGCGAGAAATTTGTAAGATAAGAAACAATAAACGAAAAATGCAACTTTGAAAAAACTAAACCTGAAGACTCCGTCTCTTCCTTCGGCTTGGCTCAGAGCAGTGCAGAGGGGAAAAAGACCCTGAAACCACCTGAATGTTAGGGAAAAGCCCCCGACAGAACTAGTGCTGAACACAAGGGAAGAATCACTTCCCTGCTCCTGCTGGCCACACCATTCCTGATCCATAGGAGTGCCAGGCGTTGGATGATGGAAATAGTGACAAGGGGGTGGGGACAAACTCTGATTTATCATCAGCCATGAAGGGTCTTGATTTTCATATCAATTTAGATTGCATTTAATGTGCTGAGGATCAATATCAACCGGACTTTTCTAATATCAATCTATAAAGATGTACTGAATGAAAATGATTCATGCTAAATACATCTGTAGTAATATTTTTAAAATATATATAGTTTAGGAAATTGTTATAAAGCAGTAAACAAAAAAGTAGATGTGATTAGTGTTACAAAGCAGATGGGCCCCTTGGCAGATGCTACATGAGAAAAATAAGATACAGGATGCAGTTTGAGATAAGCAAGAGTTTCAAAGCTGGATTGGCCAAAGCTGGGACTACTCCAAGGCAGGGAGATGGGCCCTTTGCAGATGTTATGGGATACAGGATGTCTTAAGATAGAACTGGCCTTGAGATGGACAAAGCTGGGACTATTCCATGGCAGGGAGTTTGGGTGGTGGTGTGATCCATGAAATAATTACTTTTTGGAACAAAATGCTTAGTTATGTATAACACAAAACTTAGAGCACATGAACAACCAGTAAAGGTTATTCATAGGACGAGAGGAAGATGATGAGCCTTCATCTGAAGAAAACCAGCAAAAAGCCAAGAAGACCCCCTAACAACAAGTGGAGGTTGCACTATGCAGTATAGTGACGTAGATTTTAAGAATTGAAAATAGGAGATTCATGGGAAATATTAATTAATATGTATTAGCATACAGTATATGAGTCTAAGTTGGATTACTTTGTTTTATACGTGAGGTAGGGTGAGAAACCCCTCTCTGTACTCCGGTCATTTTTGCTTATGCTTTATCTGAACATTACTTATCTTTAATTAATCACTGCCAATTTTTTTGTATATGCTTGATTATAAAATGCTACTTAAATCAAATTGCATTGCTGCTAAATTCTAATTTGTTGCTTATTAAATTAGGCATATAGAGCTTCATTTATAACAATTCGGTGCTGAAACCTTAGAACTCCAGCCTGGGGAAGGACAGCTAGTCTTGGGAAGGAGCTCCCCACCAGCTCTTTTAAGGTGGTCCCGAGCTTAGACCAGGCTCCCTTGGAGAAGGAGTTCCAGTTAAGATAATGAATAAGCAAAGGAAGCCAGCAATAGGCGGCACGCACAAAGGCTGCCATTGGAGTGCCAGCTAAAGGTAAAGGTGCCTGTAAAACGACTTGTGCACAAGAACCCTGTGGGAAAACGGACTGTGTAAGTACCATGGGGTTGGGCATGGGGATGGCTGTATGTTTGTGTGTGAAGAATATCTAAAATGGGGGCTGGTAGCCCAGACCCCTGAAACAAGTGTGAACCTCCCAGTACCGCGTTTTCAGCTCTAGGTGAGGAGATCAGCTGGGAAAGGAGGAAAGTGAAAAGAGAGAACGAGTGACGTCCCCTGGAAGGGACTGCCAGGAAGGGTCCCAGCCTGAGAACCCAGGGGAAGGTCCTCGAGGATAAGGGAGTGATCTGATCACTGGGCAAGGTGAATAAGGAGGGGAGCAATTGAGTCAAGTTCAATTTTCTTTGAGAAGAAAATGGTAACTTTAGTTGCTAACTTTAGTATGAGACTAAGAGGGATTGCAAGGGGAAGTGGCTACAAGGATATAGTCAGGGAAGACAGGTTGGGAGAAAGATTGGAATTAGGCGTGAGGCAAACAGTTGGCAAAAGACAAGATAGTGCAACAGAATAATAAGTGAGACGACTGAACCACAAAGTGAGTGAGGGAGACCAAGATTCTCCTGGTACCAGGGATTTCTTGGTTTCTTGCCACGAAAAATGGGTCGAGGAAAAGTAACTCCTTAGACCCAGGAACAGTGAATTATGAAGGAAATTCACAAGAGCCTGGTATACCTGGGAACTGTGACGGGGGTTCTCAGAAGGGGAGCATCCCTCAGGACAGTCCACTGGGGATGATTTTACAATACTGGGATGCATGGGATTTCTGAAGAGGAAAAAGTAAGCAGAAAATGATT
The DNA here is from genome assembly GCA_020917445.1 of Riparia riparia. NCBI lineage: Eukaryota > Metazoa > Chordata > Aves > Passeriformes > Hirundinidae > Riparia > Riparia riparia. The sequence goes on from JAIXNV010000330.1 coordinate 30,427, forward strand.
AATTATTGTATGTTTGAATGGACAAAGGAAATGATCCGGAAAGATAATTTATACTGGCCAAAGTCTGGATCCTTTGAAGATTGGATTTGCCAGGCTTTGAATTTGTATGTGAATTAAAAGAACCTTTTAATCCGGAAGAAAGTGAATATGCTGCTCTGTGGCTTCCCAGGGGAAAGGGTGAATTTGTCACTCAAAGGCAGGGAAGCAAGGGTTTTCCATTCTATCCTTTACAAACTAGAGGGCAAGCAGACAAAAAAGACAGACACGAGCCCTAGGATCCATTAGATCACCTCCCACTCCCTTATAGGCAACCTAATCAGCCCGTTCAACCCCAAGACCCCGAGGGTCCTCCTGTAAATGCAAACACACCCCCTATTCAGGAGGGGCCAGTAGCACATAGAAATAGAGGGGAGGGGACGGGGAGAAGTGATGATGGGGATGGGGAAGCAAAAATGGAAGATGGACTATACCCGCTTAGAAAAGTTCCAATGGCAAACCCAGAACAGAGACCTATTGGTGAAGTGAGTGTTCCCCTGAACACAGGGGATGTTAGGGAGTTTAAGAAGGAGATGGGCAGGCTGCTAGAGGAACCTCTTGGAGTGGCAGAGAGATTAGATCAGTTCTTGCGCCTGAATATATACACCTGGGTGGAACTGCAGTCTATCTTAGGAATCTTGTTCACCATGGAAGAAAGAGAAATGATTAGACATTCAGGAATGAGGGTTTGGGATAGAGAATGTCAGGGGCCAGACCAGGAGGATCAGAAATGGCCTATGCAAGATCCAGGTTGGAATAATCAGAATGAAAGACACAGGCAGAATATGAGTGATCTCTGGTGGATGATTATCCAAGGAATCTGGGAAGCGGGGCCCAAGGGGCAGAATATAAGGAAAGCTCTTAGTGAGCACCAAGGGAAGGATGAACCCCTGGCAGACTGGTTGGAAAGACTAAGAAAAGCCTTGCAGTTATATTCAGGTGTAGACCCTGACACTGCAGCAGGACAGGTCCTTTTGAATACACAATTTGTAGCTAAGGCCTGGGGGCACATCAGGAAGAAGCTGGAAAAAGTAGAAAATTGGCAGGATAGGGGGCTTCAGGAATTCTTAAGAGAAGCACAGAAAGTGTGTGTGAGAAGAGATGAGGAGAGGCAAAAGACAAAAGCACAGATTTTAATGGCAGCAGTCAAGGAAACACAGACAACCATGAATACAGAGAAGTGCTCAGGAAAGAACAAACAACAGAAAAAGGCAGGTCCCACCTCTGGGGAAATGAGACCCATGTGTTTTTCCTGTCACCACAAAGGACACTTACAAACTTCTTGTCCTCTCACCAGGGGTACAGGACCCTCTTGTTTTTATTGCCACAAAAAGGGACATCTACAAAAATTTTGTAGAAAGAAGCAGCAAGATGAGGAAATATTTCAAGAAGAGTAGGGGGGTCAGGGGCTCTGTTTAATGAGGACTGAACACCTACAAAAGCCCTTGAGAAAACTGAAAATATGTCCTGAAAAGGAAGAAATCACATTTTTGTTGGACACAGAATCTACTAGGTCCACCCTAAGAAAACTGCCACGAGGATGTGAAGCAAGTCATGAACGTGTCCCAGTAATTGGGGTTAAAGGAGAAGTTTTTCAGGTTCCTGTATTTAAAAATGTGCAGATTTAACCAGATATAAAATTTTGGACTGAATAATTTGTTATTAATACCAGAGGCTGATAATAATTTATTAGGAAGGGACTTAATAATAGCTTTGGGGATTAAAATAACCCCCTGTGAAAGAAAACTTAAAATCTATTCTTTAACAGAAGAAGATAATTTCGAGATTAGTGACAATGTGTGGTATACTGGTGAAGTAGGAAAATTAAACATTCAGCCCATTAGCATTGAAATACAGAACTCAGAAATCCCCATTCGAGTAAAACAATATCCGATATCACTGGAAGGTTGGAAGGGATTGAAACTGGTAGTTGAGAATTCAGTACATCAGGGGGTGCTGGAGTCCTGTGTGTCACCACATAATACCCCCATCCTGCCCGTAAAGAAGCCTGATGGTAGCTACCGACTAGTGCAGGATCTCAGAGTGGTAAATCAAAGAACCATTACCCGCTGTCCAGGAGTAGCTAAGCCAGAGACCTCCTGATTACATTTGGTACAGTGTCATGGATTGAAAGGATGCCTTTTGAACTTGCCCTCTGGATGAGGGCAGTAGGGATTGCCTTTGAGTAGGAGGACCCAGATACAGGTAGGGGAGAGCAATTAAGGTGAACGGTGCTACCGCAAGGTTTTACAGAGGCACCGAATCTTTTTGGGAGGGCGTTAGAAAATCTTTGGAAGTCCTTTGAGTTAGCCAAAGGAATTAAGCTGCTACAGTATGTAGATGATTTGTTAGTAGCAAGAGAAACTGAAGAGGAAACTGGAAAGGGTGCTATTAAGCTTCTAAATTTTCTGGGAGAAAACGGGCTGAAGAGATCAAAGTCAAAATTGCAGTTTGTAGAGTCAGAAGTGTGGTATTTAGGTCATTGGATTAGTTAGTAAAAGAAAAAGCTAGACCCTGAAAGGGTTTCAGGAATATTGAACATGGGACCCCCAAAGTATAAAAGAGAGATAATACAGTTTTTTAGTCCCTTGGGTTATTGTAGGCAGTAGATAGAAGGGTTTAGTAGAAAAGTAAAATTTCTAAATGAGAAATTAACCAAGAATCACTTGAAATGGGATGAAAGGGATCCGGAAAATTTTAATCAAGTTAAAGAAGCCCTACTGCAAGCTCCTGTACTGAGTCTTCCCAATTTAGACAAGCCGTTTCAATTATTTGTTAATACAGTTGATCAAACAGCTTATGAAGTATTGACTCAAGATTGAGCAGGAAGCCAAAAGCCAGTAGGATATTATTCCAAATGATTGGATCCAATTAGTAAGAGTTGCCCAACATGCCTGCAAGCTCTGGTAGCCACTGCTGTGTTAGAAGAAGCCCGAAAAGTAATCTTTGGGGCACCACTGGAAGTGTACACCCCCCCATAATATTAGGGGAATCCTCGCTAAAAAGGCTGAAGAATCGTAAACTGATAGCAGAATATTAAATTATGAGGCTCTCTTGATAGCCTCCTCTGAATTAAAGCTGAGAGTGCCAAATATACAAAGCTCCACTCAGTTCCTTTAGGGGACAAAGGAGAAGAATTAATACATGATTGCAGAGAGGTCATAGAGTTACAAACAAAAATACGCCCAGATTTGAGAGAACAAGAGTTAAATCAGGAGAAAAAATATTGATAGATGTCTCATCCCACGTGGTAGACAGAAGAAGGAAATCTGGGTATGCCATAATTCGTGGAGAAAATCTGGAAGTAAAAGAATCTGGTCCCCTTAGCCCGTCCTGGTCAGCACAAGCCTGTGAACTCTATGCATTATTCTGTGTGTTGCTGTTATAAAAGGATCGAGAAGGGACCATATACACCAACTCAAAATATGCCTTTGGGGTAGTGCACACATTTAGAAAAAATTGGAAAGAAAGGGGACTTATAAACACTCAAAGAAAAGGATTAGTGCACCAAGGATTGATAATTCAAATACTTAAAGCTTCGAAGAGCTCAAAAAAGATAGCAGTGGTTCAGGTGAAAGGCCACCAGAGGGGGAGAAACATTAAAACAAGAAGAAACAATTTGGTTGATGATGAAGCTAAGAAAGCTTCCCTGAGGGAAAATAGCAATGTAATTATGACTTTTCAGGAAGCAGGAGCACAAAATCAAACACCTTATTTTTCTTTTCCAAAGCAGAAGCCATGAAAAACCTAGGAGCAACTTTTAAAGAGGGACAATGGATTCTCCCTGACAAAACCACAGTTAAAATGGCAGAAAAAGGCTAGACTCATGCTTCAAGGGTAAAATGACCTATACACAATAAAGATTGGAAAATTATTTCGACACCAGGAGACCTGAAAGTAAAACTAAAAACTACTTCAAATTTATTAAACCTTTTTACTGAGGTTCAAAATACAGTTAAAATAAAACTAATTAATCCCCGACATGAGTGAAGAGAGCTTTTGGTGCCCAGAGGCTATAGCTCATATGGAAAATCGTTTTTGGCTCTGGATTTCACATAATGCTGCAATACATTTGGTGTGTCACCCACATATTGAAAGAATAACCCAGAACCAGGATATTCAAGATATCCTTAGTACAGAAAGGTCAGAAGCTGCCATCCCACAGAGAGAAGTTTCCATGTTTCAGCAAGGTTGCTGCAAACACGGTCATCAGTGTGAGCGGTGTAAAGCAGCGACCATGAAGTGGCTGAGACAAAGACATTGGCACAGAACAACTGTACCTTGGGACCAAAGAGATGTAGCTTTTATGATTAATTGTATACGATGCTTTAGTAGAGTAGAGGGAGACTTTAGAATGCACAATTGGGTTTTAGCACAGATCATCATTGATATTTATATAAGCGAAGATCAAGTACAAAGAACATTTATTTCTTTAGCGTATCACATGGAACGATTAGTGGCTTTGAGAACACTGCAGGAACAACAAAGGATAATAAAAGTATGATGTGGATATAGTAGGATTCCCAGAAACAACAGAAAAAGATAAATTGTCTTGCTTAACCTGTTCAGGTTATAAAACTCCTTTGATAGTAAACAATTAAAGGTTTGTGTTTTGCAACTGCAACTCACCTTAATTTATTAGAAAAAATTAGGCATTCTGGATTGGCTGTTGATGGCAACTCCACTGAGTTTGGAGTCGGAAGAACGCCAGCGGGAAGGGATTAGACACTTCCTTGATCAACGAGAACAGCCTGAACAAATTGAAAATCTTTTAAGAGGCCCTCATCGACTAACACTAACAGATTTCATTGAGGAACAACAATTCCAGAAAAAGAGACTGGGAACACCTGTTACTAAAAGAGTCTAAGAACAAGTAACACACTGGGAGTGTACTAAGCATGGCTTAGAGTGTCACCCATGGGTTTGCATCATTTGTACACTTTGCCTTTATTCGTGGTGGAGAGTAACAAGAGCAGAAGAAAGAGAGAGACAATTGATTTGTTTAACTTGCTTAGATGGTGTACATGAACATCTAAATTTAAAAAGCTTTTTCAGTGATTTTTTTTGGAACACCTTTGAGATATAAAGATGGAACCTTTTATGCAGCAGTTTGATTAACAGCAAATTTAGACCAACGAATTTGAGCGGGTAAGAAAGCAAACAATTCATAATATTATAGACCACTTTATCATAATTAACAGTTCCTGTGGAGAAGGAATTTGTGTGCCATGCTATAGACACATTTCTGATGTGAATTGGCATTGTGAATGTGCCTATTGGTGGCGATGAAGACTTAATAATAATCCCCAACATCGGCGCAAAATCTACCAACAAGTCAGGTTGTTAACTGAAGTAGTGAAAAAGCAAATCTTATTGTCGTTGGCACATCTCCAGAGCTTTGGTGGTTTAGACTAAAAGAGGAAGTAGCTGACTAACCCAGGGAGAAAGAGGGAGAGGGAGAGGGCAGTGCTGCGAGAACTGTGAGTAACTGTGCCATCCTTGAAACAAACATGAGGCCAAGGGTACCAGTGAGACCAAATGCACCAGTGACTAGATCCCAGGATATAAACTTTGCTGCCAAGAATCCTGACATCTTGGCCCTTGGCTGCAACCCAAAGAGCCTTGAGAATGATAGAAGGTCAAAACTACTGAGGATTATTTTCACTGTTTGTTGTGATGCCCTTGGCATCTGGCCAAAACTATGGAGCCACTCTGGACAGAGTCCATGAGAGAAGGGAAGGAGCAATGCAGGAACAAACAATAATAAAACAAGCAGCACAAGAGCGGGCAATGAGAGAACAATCTCTGCAAAAACAAAGTCCCAATAATGTTGATCCCTGTAATAAATGCCATCACTCCATGTGGGTCAAAGACAAGATGGAATTTGTGTTTGTGGCACATCCACATGTTAGTGCTGCCTGCTACGATCACAGCAATTTTATAGATGATTGTGTTAAAAATAGAAAAATGGCTTGGGTAGGGAAAAATTTAGGATTTAATGGATGAGCTCCTTATCCTTATAGGGATCAAATCTGTCCTCAATATGAAAATTTTTTTGTTTTGAGAAAGATGAGAATGGGAATGATCCAAGTATAGGTATAGGAGGTACAGCACTAAGGGGAAAAAAAAACAAAAAAAAACAAAAAAACACAACAAGAGGAAGCAAAAGTAAAATAAAAAAACGAAATATGTAAAAAAGCCATAGGGAAAGAATTAAAGGAAGTGGATAAGCTCTATGAACAACTAAAGCAGTGGTATAGCGACTGGGATTTGACAGCCTCAACTAAGAATCTTTTTGTAAATTTGATGCAAGAAATTGCTACGGAATTAGGATTATTAGGATCTGTGGGGGTCTTAGAATGGCTGAAAGATGGCTGTGGAGATGTGAGAGTCTAGCTCCAGAACAATTTTTCAAATGGAATCATACTCAAATTTCCAAGATATTAAAACGCCCTGAAGGACGGATTTTGAGTCATCAAGTAATTGGAACAGTCCATATGACTCGAGAAGGAAGGAAATATAATGAAGTAGTAGGATATACTCCTTGTAGATCTACTTTAGTAGTTAATTCCGAAAGTAAAACTAAGACTTTGTGACCAAAATTTTACTGGGTATTAAGGAAAAACAAAGGAAATGAATTGGGAGTGGAATAATCAAAGTGATTTTTGCTGGCATAAAAGTCCTGGAGCTAACCGCTACCAGTATAGAAAAGACCTAAAATCCTACTGGGAACAAGGAAAAACAGATAGTAAATGGAAAGCCCCAATAGAATATATTGCATTTGTGGGCAATGAGCATAGAGTGAATTACCTTGAAAGTGGGAGGGAACCTGTACCTTAGGAGTTATACGACCCTCCTTCTTCATCATACCAAGGTCTAGGAGCAATATGCTGGGAACACCACTTTATGAGACTCTAGAAAGGAATAAAAAGATTTAAACCTCGACTTCCCAAAAGCAGGGGGAAACCAGGAATGGGGGGAAGTTGAATGGCCTGCAGAAAGAATCAGAGAGTATTATGACCCAGCAACTTGGGCTGAGGATGGATCCTGGGGATATAGGACCCCAATTTATCTCTTGAATCAGTTGATAAGACTCCAGGCAGTAGTGGAGGTTGTATCAAAGCATACTTCTGATGCCCTAAAGTTACTGGCCAAGCAGCATTCACAAATGTGAGCAGTTGTATATCAAACCAGAATTGCCCTTGATTATCTGTTGGCGGAAGAAGGGGGAGTTTGAGGAAGATTTAAAGAATCTGAGTGCTGTGTGCAGAGAGATGATCATGGGGAAGCCATCACAAAACTTGCTGAAGAAATTAAAAGGGTGGCACACATACCTGTTCAAAAGTGGAATTCTATTCTAAAAACGGATTGGTGGGATAACCTCTTTGGAGGAGCCTGGAGGAAGAAGGTGGGATTTATGCTGTTATATTCTGGATTAGGATTGTTATTCTTACCTTGCATGATTCCATGTTTTATTAGACTAATCCACGCAGTGATACAAGGAATGCAAATGACAGCAATGCCCATTGATCCAGTATTGGCAGCAAAAGGGAAACCAAATTCTTTGATGATATTAAAAGCTAGACCTACTCACACTCAAAAGAAAGGAGACAAAGAGATGTTGACTGAACATAAAGAGACTACTCTAGCACAAGAGATGTTAACCAAATTTGAGAAGGAATGCGAAAAGCTTGATGCAGCACAAGAGCTGTTAGAAAAATTAAGAGGCTGAAATGAGACAGCGTGAAAACATGGATATTTGGAATATAGAGGAAATCGAGATTCAGTTTTAATTAAAAAGAATGAATCAATATGATTAAAAAGAGAAATGGGGGAAATTGTAATAAATGAATATGATTCATGCTAATTGTAATCATATTAATATTTTAGAAATATATATTTTAGAAAATATTTGTGATAAAGTAGTAAAGGGAAAAGTAGATGTGATTAGTGTTACAAAGCAGATGGGCCCCTTGGCAGATATTACATGAGAAAAATAAGATACAGGATGCAGTTTGAGATAAGCAAGAGTTTCAAAGCTGGATTGGCCAAAGCTGGGACTACTCCAAGGTAGGGAGATGGGCCCTTTGCAGATGTTATGGGATACAGGATGTCTTAAGATAGAA